>PVJH01004868.1:0-119827 GCA_004026705.1 Nesogale talazaci | reverse complement strand
ATTATACTTGCATATATACAGGAGTTGCCATGGAGAGGTTTTAAAAGCCCTAAACTCACAGTGACCTTATATAAGATTTCTGTGGCTCTAAGTGTCTTAGTGGGAGCAGATAGCCTCACCTTTCTCTTCAGGGAGAGACTGATGAATTGCAATTGCTAATATTGGGATTGGTAGCCCAATGCATAACGCAGTAAGCCGCCAGGGCTTCTATTCAAGGGTTAGGGAATGCTAATTACTTGGCTACAGTCAGGGAAAGATAAAGAAGAATCAGATGAAACCTGTTTTTCAAAGAAAATTTAAAATATTAAAGACAACATTTATGATATAAAAAGAAACAGTTATAAATTTGTTTTTATAGGTTCAAAAGCATCCAAAACATTACTTCCAGAAGAATGGCAGGACGTTTATTGTCCACTTTTACATCTTTAAGTGAAATGAGATCAGAAGACCTGAAAGGATATTGTTCCGTCTTTGAGTTAAAAGACGTATGCCATCCTCCTGAATACTGAATCCCAAAGCTCTGGTAGTCAGGATTGAAAATGTCATTTTATCTTATCTTAACTGTTTTAACAAATAAATTCAAATCCAAAATAAGTGAACATTCTTTAATTGAAAACTGGAAATTACTGATATAATACTTTAATGTAGGAAATGAATGTGGGATAAGAATGGCTATCTAAGAAGATTTATAACCATTTTAACTTTCAGTAGTCATTCCATTTGATGAATATAAATTACTATTTTAATGGAAAATATTGCTTTCAATTCTGAGTATTATAGTGCATGTGTATTCAGAAATGTGATTGAATTCTTATAGTAAAGTTAAGCTATCTTTGATCATCTAATCTCAACAATTTTGGTCCCAATTCTGAGGTCAGTCCTAAATTTATGAGGAAGGGATTGGTTGTCAACACTTTTGAGTGACATCCCAATTTAAGGACCCCAGCCTTTGTCTCATCCAATATACCAAGTCCCTTGTTTCCAATCTGCTTCTCATAAATAGATGCCCATGTTAATACCTAGGCCTGCCCCTCATTCCCCAGCCCTCTTCTTCAGAGATGTTTTACTTCTATCTAAACCTTTCCTTATAATTTGACACTACTTCCTTTCTATCATGTCCTCCCTAAATCTAGCCATCATCTAGGAAACACATTACTTATAGACTTACCATTCTGTATGCTAGAGCACTGTACATTGCGTTAAATCTCTCCAATGTCAGCTGTAACTCTTTATTCTTGGACAGTGTTCAGTTTAATGATAGAATTGACTCTGTAGCCCAAATGTAGGTGTAAGCCATTTATTTATTGAAGACTAGAGACAAAGTGCTGATATTATCCAGTCTACCCTCTCTATTCTCAATTATAGTCAATCCATTTTAAGAGTATTTTAAACAATATTAACATACTCCATAGTAACATGCAGCTGTATTTCTTAGATTTGTCAATTTATAAAAGGTATCATAATTCTCAGGATGTAAACATGATAGCCCTTTGCAAAAAAGGGCAATATGGCACAGTGGCGTTTAGTGGAGGAATAGAGAGAATACCATGAGAAATCTGTTCAGGAGGGAACTAGGACTCCAGGCAGAAGAGGTTAAGCAAGCTCACTTTCTTTCAGTTTTACCTAAGATTGTTCATCTATCCAAAGTGTATATGTGTGCCAATGATGCGGAAGAAGTGACCGTGTGCCAAATGACTTAGAAAACTCACTAGAACTCCCCGCACCCTTTTCTTGTATCATAACTGGCCTTTTGAGTTTCCCCACATCTCCTTGTTCACAAAACGTTGCCAAAACAAAAACCAAAAAAAACCAAAATTCCTTTGGGAAAATGCTCAAAGCCACAGGAAATATGTAAAGATCTATAATTGTCAGGAAGAACAGATGGGAACACAATATACTGGAAAGGTTGGAATCAGATATTGTTTTATTTAGAAAGAGCCTCTGAGCTCTTTCTAATTATAGATAAGGAAAGACAGTCTACAAAATGATCCCTGGGCTGGAAGTCAGAAACCCTGTGTTCCAGTAAGACTTTTGTTTTCCCTATCAGTGGATCTAGAAGGTGCCCTTGACTAAATCATCTGTGTGCCTGGACCTCCATTTGTGTAATTTTATATTAATGAAACACATTTTAATTTAATTTATTTTTATGTAGTTCTGTTCATTCTGGAAATTATTTTAATTTGTTGTTTTAAGAGCAAAAGAAGCCCCAAGTTCAAATCCATTCTGTGTCATGGTTGGTTTTCTGTGTTATCACATCCTGCATTGTGCTCACAATTGTTCCTAGACTTGAACCTGTCATTGCAGCCACAGTGTCAGTGGATCTCATCAGGTACCAGCCTCTTTTTCACTGCCACTCCACTTTACCATCCATGATGTCCTTCTCCAAGGACTGGCCTCTACTGAAAACATGTCCAAAATATGCAAGATGCAGTTTCATCGCTCTTGCCTCTAAGATACATGCTAGACATACTTTTTCCAAGACAGACTGGTTTGTCCTTTTAACAGCCCTGCTAAATACTTTCAAGATGATTACCCAGCACCACAATTCAGATGCAATGGTTCTTCTTCAGTCTTCTTAATTCAATGTCCAACTTACACATGCATATGAGGCAGAAAATTATGATGGTTTTGGTCATGAGTACATTAGTCTTCAAAGTAGCAGACTTTCCGTTCAATACTGTGCAGTAGATTTACCTAATGAAATGTATTTTCTTTTGAGTGCTGTTGCCATGAATATTAATTGTGAATCCAAGCAAGACAAAATCCTTGACTTCACATAGTTTCTTCTTTTATCATGATGTTACCAATTGACCCAATTGTGATCACTTTGAGCTTCTATACATTTGAGCTATAATCCATACAGAAGTTTGAAATCCTTGATCTCCATCATTAAGTGAACCCAGTCCTCCCTAATCCAGCAAACAAGGTTGGGTCATCTACATATTGCAGGTTGTTAATAAGCCTTCTTCCAATCCTGATGTCACATCTTCTTCATGCAAGCCAGTTTCCCTGATTTGCTCCAAATATAGACTGAATAAGTAAGATGAAAGGATATAACTCTGATACACACCTATTCTCTTTTAAAGCATGCATCACTTCTCCTGTCTGTTCATACAACTGTCCATAAACACATGTATAAGTTCCACAGGTGCCAATAAAGAGTTCTTGAATTCCCGTTCTTCCCAACATACTCCTTTGTTCATCCACACAGTCAAATACCCTGACATAACCAATACAACACAAGTAAATATATTTCTTTTACTTTCTGCTTTGAGTCAATATTCACCTGACATCAGTAACAATATCCCTTGTTCTATGTCCCTTTTTGAATCAAGTCTAAACCTCTGGTAGCTCTCTGTCACTGTACTGATGCAACAATGGTTGACTTATCTTTAGCAACATATCACATTAGAGATAATGACATAATAATGACATATTTCTATCATTCCTACATTCTATTAGACCACTTTCTTTTGTAATGGGTAAAAATATGAATGTCTTCCCGTCAGTGGTTTCATAACTGTTTTACAAAATTCTTGGTGTCGACATGTGAGAGCTTCTATTGCTTCATCAGAGTGTTGAAACATTTCAATTTGTCTTCCATTTAAACACTTGAATAAAGGGTTAGATGGAGTTCCACTTGTGAAATCATAAACTAGACTAAGACAAGACAAAGGAAACACATCATGAGGAGGACCGACAGACAATCAGCAAAAGGCCATAATGAAGTCAAAGGATTTAGAGTGAGGATGCTGCTTAAATAGTACAGGATGAACAAAGAATACTATCATAAAATAAGTATTGGCTGTAGATCAATTTACCAGGAAAGACTACAAAAGAGGGACAGGCACTGTGATTGGGATAAGTATACTATTGAAAGGAAAAGCTGATTAAGAGTCCTTCAGTGTCATCTTGGCAAGTTAGCCTGGGCAAAACTCATGATTATGTAACTCCATTAGCCCAATGTCAATCAAGAGCACACACACAGGTCAATCCCGAGGGTAAGACTGCTCCTTTATGAACTGACTGCTGGTGTTATAGTGATTCACTTTCATACACATTCTGACTTGACACATTGCAGGACAATGATGTGTACAAGGGAAATGCCACTTAGTCAAATGTGAATTAAAAAGTCTTGCTGAGGTCTTGCTTATCTCTATGATCATATATCAATTCTTAATCATCTATTGTTCCACCATACTTTTATTATTCTCTCTTTAGCTGATCAGCATTTATCTATTTATTCACATAAATATATTTACATGTATAGAGAGCCATGATGGTGCCATGAGATTAAGTGTTGGACTGCTAACCTTAAAGTCATAGGTTCAAGCCCACCAGTTACTTCTTGGGAAAAAATTGAGGTTATCTGCATATATACTTACTCACAGTCTTAGAAGCCCCATAGATGGTCAAAATCCATCTGTCACCATGGCTTTGGTTTTGTTTACTTTAATTTGTATATAGACAGAGAAGGAGCCCTAATGGCACCGCCATTTACATATTGGATTGTGAACAGCAGGATTGATAATCCAAACCCATTATCACCTCAAGAGAATAAAGACATGGCTCTGTGCTTCTGTAAATATTGATAACCACAGAAACACAATTTTTGGTCACTATGATTAGAATCAACTCAGTAACACTGCATACACATATATAAATATATACCCTCATGTGGTTTTCTCTCTTCTTTCCTCTAGTCTATTTTTCCAAAGTTGATCACCTTCCTGTAAGCTGAAGCTTAGTAAAACCTATATACCCAATTGGCTCTGCTTCTGACTAAACCTGACTGAAGCCTGGTCTCTTTTATTATAAAAATCAATAGACCTCTATCATCTTTTCTAACCTTGTTTAGAACTCATATTCAATACTATGTTCAGTTATAAGAGTCCTTTTCAATCCTTACATATCTGTGCAATTTCCTCTTTAGGATTGTTGCAAATATTTTTTTTCTACTTTCTGTAATATCTTAGCATCATTAGATTCTCCCCATTAGTAAATGGTGTGAACCAACACTCATCCTTTGTGTCCTTGGGACCATCGTTAGCTGAAAGACAGTGATCATACCTTCATCAAAGCCACTCTTCTGTGTATAAGAGCCATGTGCAACACTAGAGAGAAGGGCCCGACTTTCAGAAAGGTGCTTTGGAGAGCTGTCTGAAGTAGCAGTGGGCAAGGCCAGAGACATGAAAGACTGTGACATAGAGACATTGTAACAGAACAAAGGAGCTACAAAGAAATTGGAGACTGAGGCAAGGAAACCAGGAGATAGGCCAAAGGAGCAGTGGCAAGTCCATGAGACTTTTCGGCAGAGGTACAGGGGGAGGTTGTAAACCACACAACTGAGAGACTGAGGTGTGGAGAGAGACTTGGCTGCTGGCTGAGGAGTGATCTTGTTGTGGATCCTTACTCTTTATTGATTTTCACTGGTGACATCCTCTCAATTTTTCTAATCAACCTCCATAATTGTGTATCTTCTCTGTGAATGCTGTGTAGCCATTGCAATTCATGATAGAACTCAATATAGAAATAGAGTGTGCTAAGCATCAGAACAGATAAAGAAAGGTAGAAAGAGGATGCATGTTTGATCTCTGCTTCATGGCAGTAGGGAAACCAGAGGAGGTCAGATCTGGTGTAGTGCTTCGTCCTCTACCTTCTGATCCTATAGCCTTTCTGTTAGGTATCTATCTATATCTCATGTGACAATCTTGGCTGAATTGTTATCTGCCTGTTTTCACCAGAATATTAGCCTCATGTTGGCAGCACTTCTTTGTTGTCCGTTGAGGTGTCCTTAGTGGTCAGGCTAGTGCCCTACATGTTGGCATTTCCAGAATAGTCATTTAAATGGATGAATCTTTCAATGAAAGGTTAATAACACAGAATAAATCAAATGAATACCCCTTTTAGAAACTATAAGTAAATATAACTGAGTATCTGATTTCACGATAATCAACACAGCTGTATTCTAATTCAGTTATAATTTCATGAGACACTTTCAGATACAAAAAAATTGTGTAACAACAGAATTTTGCCCTTCTAGCATGCTCCAAGCTGCGTGGGTTAGCATCAAGAGAAAATATATCAAATAAAAGAAAATTCTACTGAAATCGGAAATGGGTACATTCAAATATCTTTCTTGTCATTCTATCTTTTATAGTGTTTATTAATTTTTAAATTTGAATCCTTTAAAAATGTCTGATTATTTTCTTTTTATTTTATAAATGTTATACTTGATGACACACTTAATATTCATTATTCCTTATAATTTGGAGGCAATTTTTTTTTCAAATTCAGAAGTCTTAGAAGACTGGGGAGTGTCTTTTGAGCAGATGTAATAAAGTAACTCTGCTGCCCAGAACAGCATGCAGTCACTTCTATCTGGTGTTTCAAGCAGGAATTTGAAAAAGTAAGGCCATTGCCACTGGGTTTGAACGCAATCTCTACTCAGTTTTCCCATCTCATTGCTTCTTTCATAAAATTATTATTGAATAAAACCTAGGAAGTGAGTGAAACATTTAAATGTAACCTCCTAACACATAAGAAACAATGAGATCCATCTCCTCAAGCCCGAAGGATTAAGATACTTACACTTGCATTTTTAAATAGGTAGCTTTGAGCACACATCCATGCTTGTCATTTTCATAAGAATAATTTTTTTGTTGTTGCATTTTCCATCTTTTTTCCATTTCACTGAGAACTCACCACTCTTGTCACAATTCATACATCACTTACATCAGGCACATTTGTATATATGTTGCCTTAACTCATTTTTAGAACTTGACTTTCTATTGAACCCTTGGTATCAGCTCCTCTTCCACCCCCCACTCCCTTCTGCCATAACCCTTGATAGAGCATACATTGTTACTATATTCAAAACTCACACTGACCGCTGTCTCTCTTCTCCTGGTGAGGAGTGTATGGTTATACATTGATCCTTGTGATCGTTTCCCTCTTGTTCCCTTCATCCTCCCTTCTTCCCCCTACAAGTCTGGTATCCTTAGTCCCACTTCTGTTCCTGGAATCTGTGTGTAGTGAGCGCTAAATCTCTTTCTATACCTGTGTACATAGTCCAGTCTAGTCTGAATTGGGAAGCAGCACTGGCATCATGATAGTGGTGGTTGAGGAGCTTCAAGGAACCTGAAGAATATAGTGTGCTTCATCAATGCTTTACTGTAATGTACATATAAGGGAAAAGTAATGATGGGGCAGGAGGAAGGTAAAAGGAAACAGATGAAGGCCCGAGGGAGCAATGCAATGGATAGATGTATAAATATGGTCCACAAAAATAGGAATATTGGCCTTTGTATGTTTATTTACATAGCAATACAGCAAAGTAGGGAATGGACTTCAGTCAGGCCTCTGCTCATACCCTCCCTAAATGCAAAAACACTTTGTCCCAACAAATCAGCAGTCTGAGATGTTCACCATCCTTACACAATCCCTGAAGACATAACGGTTGTATGAGCAAATGTGATGAAGAAGTTAATGGTGGCTAGCTATTAAAAGATAAAGTGTCTCAGGTCTTAAAGGCTTTAAGTTACACAAACTGCAATTCAGCAGAGAAGCAAAATGTCCATGTGGAAGAAACACACTGTGTTCATGTACAATCATAGGCACCAGGTGATAGGCTTCAGTAGACACCTAAAAACAAACCAAAACCATTTCTGAGAATGAACGGGGGGTTTGGGGGCTGGACAGAGAGCCAAAGCCCATTTGCAGACAATGGAACATTCTCCTCACAGAGAGACGGCAAGGGATGGGTCATAAGTATTGTTAAATTTAATCTTCGCATCAATGTCACAAAATGAATATCACAAATGTTTCAAATATTTAGCTTAAACATCTCAGCCAAAGAAAGATTGATTGGCTTAAAGTAAGTTTTGCAGCATATTATTACAGAAACTCACTTCTGTCAAGTCGCTTCTGATGCAGAGCTGCTCTGCAGACAGAGTCAAATCACTTGTGCAGGCGAGCAGTGCTGTAAAGCTGTACACGGGAGAGAACTCCATCCTTCTTCCTTGGGGCAACTCCTTTCAAACTGCCTACCTGGCCATTAGCCATCCAGTGTATCATCCACTCGGCCACCAGAGCCCCTCAGAGAGTATTAGTGAAGTGCAAATTTAGGCTCAGATTTTCTTGCTACAAGTTAAACCAGCGGCAATAACTTTTAAATCATTTTCAGTTCAAAATTATCATGTTATTCTAATGTATTGTTTTTGTTAATGAGACTAAGGCATGGAAGCTACAATCCTCCAGAAAGACCACACACATACACACTAGAGAGAGAGAGAGAGAGGGAGAGAGAGAGAGACTCACTCAGAGAGACAGACTCAGAGAGAGACGCAGAGAGACTCATTTGATTTGGAGAACCCAAGCCCAGAATCAATATGAGATCATTTCTCCCACATTGGATTTCTTTCCTGGATTCTATATACTACAAGGCAGTAAGGGCAGATGATATTTAAGAGCATGGATGCAAAAAAAATGCAATCACTGAGGGCTACTCAGTGAGGGTTACTGAAGAGACAACATAAAAGAAAGAAATGGAATTTGTCCATATGTGGCCTTCTAAATGTCTGATTGTATCGATATCATTTGAATAATAATTGGAAGATTATCATTTTCAAGTGAAAGGGGGGTGTCTTGAGACAAGGCACATGAGAGGAGGGTACCATCAAATGTAAAGACATAGAAGAATGAAAGTTCTGAGACCCATTCATTGGAATGAAATGGATAATTGATCATATACTGAAGTAAATAATCTGTTAGGACTAGTTTAGCAGGCAAATGTTAAATCTATCGACTCTGAGAAGAAAGGCCATTAATCTAGTGTTATTATTGCTATTAAATGATGCCATGTTATTTTTCTAGACCAGTAACTATTAGTCAAATTTTACTATAGAAACATAGAACTAAAGAACCATACAGTTTAACTTGGTTTTTGAAAAAAGAGTGGGATTGAATACCCAAAACACCTGAATCTCATTTGGACCACTTATCAGCTTTATCCTCAAGTCATTTAACATTACTAAAATCAAGCATCCATAGCTATAAAATGGAGCAATTACAATTACAATTACCTTATGCTGATGCTGAAAGGATTAAAAGAGATAATATTTGTGGAAGCATGCAGTTCAATGCTTGGTGTAGAATAGACACTCAATAAGCCTTTGCCTTGACTCTCCCTCTCCCTCTACTTAACGGTTTCCTTAAATTATTACCACAAACAAAATTTTAAAAAATAGCAAAAGTAAACAAATGCCACATAGAATGAAAACCAACTGTTATGGATTTCATTTGTGTCTCTTAAATTTTTGTAATCACTTATCTCTGTGTCTATAATTACAATCCCATTTCTAGATGTGATATTTTGCTGTCTTCATGAAGTGTTCAATAAGTGTTTAATCAAATAAGTGTTTAAACACTTCAAATAATTGTTTAAATCAATCTCTTTTGAGGTATAAAGAAAATTACACAACAAGCAAGAGTAACATAGACGGTAGGAGCATGATGTTAACCAGTCACATGAATATTTCCTCGTGCAGATGCTCAGAGACTAGAACCTTCCTGCAGAGCCAATGGACAGGAAGCTTTCTGAAAGCTGCCTCCCAAAATAAGACTGCTAGCCTCATAAGCTTTGAGGAAGTAAATTTTGGTGTGTTATGGTCATCTACATGTGCTGCCTTTGTTAAAACACCAACTTAAAAAATGGACAAGAAAAGTTAGCTTTTATCATTCCAATGTTTAGAATTTTTTGCTTAGATACAGAAAGTTAAAGGTTTGTAAAATTCAATAAAATTATGTTGCTAATAGTTTGCTTAATTACTAAATGCATTGCACACCACACACACTCAGAAGATAGTCATGTGATATATGACCTTGTTTTCAAAAACAATGCAAGATTTCCAAGGATACAAGTGGCACCACTAATTCAACAAAACCAAGGGAATGATAATGAATACTAAACTAATAGCCGCTTAGTTTAAATGACTTAAAACTCTATGTCTTTATTTTCAGAGAGACATTTAATATCTGGACTAATTATAGATACAGCACAGCCTGACACATTGTAATTTATGGTTCTGTTCTTATTTCTTCTTTGTTTAAATAAATTAGTTTCCTTTGCATGAGATACAAGACACAGCTGAGATTGTCATGCAAAACTCTGACTAAGCTCCATTCTCATATTTAAAACTGATTTCATGATGTTGCTTTAAAATTGCCTTGACCTTAGGAAGAATCTCTCTCTCTCTCTTTCTCTCTCTCTCTCTCTCTCTCTCTCTCTCTCTCTCTCTCTCTCTCTCATGCATGTGTACACACACATTTAAATTGCAGGTGAATACTGTAGCAATGAAAGAATATATATCAAGAATAAAGCTCAAGCTCTCCTTGGCTAGCCTCATAACCTCTTCTGAGGGAATGCCACTGTGCCATGTCTGACCTCCTCCAGCTGATGAATGTGGAAGGAGAATCTAACTCCACAGGAACCAAGGATCATCTCTGAGACAGAGGGCAGACATTGCCTTGCTGACTAATTCTCTGTCACCTCCTGTACCTTCCTTGACCCACCCCCTCTCTGCTAGATCTGATAAACCATTGTAATGGCACACATAGCATACAGCAAATACCCACGATCTCATGTGTTTATATGAAAAGTTAAGAGGTATAAGCAGAGTTATTAATCATATTTATTTTTGTCCATAGCACTTGTTCTCTGCCATTCTAGCAAAAGGACCTCTATCTCTCTCTGGCACTGGACCTCTGAGCCATGGGGTTCCTTGGACTATGCCCTACTCAGAAAAGTGCTACAGAGTTTCATAGATAAGGATCACACTCCACAAACCATTCTCTGACATCACAGAGGAGCGTAACTTGTTCGGAGGACTAACGAGCCCACCGTGACTTTAGTGCATGGTGTGTGCTTCCATCGCACAGAGATCTCAGACAGACTCCACTAGTGGCTTTTTCCCTTGATGGCCATGAGACAGATGCTTGCCCCTGTCTTTGAGATTGCTAACTTGACACTCAGGAGAATGGCCCAACTGACTAATTCCCTTGCATTAATCTCATGTGCCCACCTGCTCATTTGGTAGAAGGTACAAAGACTGTGGGTAGAAGACTCATGCCAAGTAACTTTCTCTCATCACATCTTTTCTCAAACACATCCTCTTTTTGAACCACTAAACCTACTGAATATTAGGAAATCTTATGTAATTCTGGATGAATCTATTTTCTTGTGCTGAATCAATAGTGTGGATTTTATTGATCATACCCCCTTTGTCATTATCTACAGTTAAGATTATGTGCCATCATTTATGTAATCATGATAGACTTTATTAAATTTCTATCTTCTCTGATTCATACATAGACATTTAGCAATCAAGGTGTGAACATTTCATGTTTGGGGTTTCTTGAAAGCAAATTAGATCAATGCAATTTGTTTGAAACATTAAAATGAATTATGGATTGATCTTTTAGGTTAAGTGCAGACATTTTGCTTATATAATATGTGATCCCAGTTGAATATTCACCAGGCAGTCTTCAAATTTGTCTTTGTACCACTTTGTACAGTGCTGTCAGTGAAGTAAATTTGTAGATTTCTAATTTATACAAAAAAGTTATGACACAGTGAAAGAAAAAGCATTGGTGAAATAATTTTGAAACTAGGTGACTCAGCTTGTCATATCCTTGGAATTACCCAAGGATCTGGTCAACACAGGTCCCTGGGCTTCACCCCTGGATATTCTGATTCATTAAATTGCAAACAGAGCCACATGATCTGTAATTTTACAAGATCCTCAGGTGATTCTAATGATCAACCAAGACTGAGAACTTAGGATTTAGAAAAGAGGATATTTGGAAAGAAACACATGCCTTTAATGAATATATAAAACTTAGCAGAATAAAAATAACTTTTATGAATAGATTGTAATGTGAGTTTTTAAATATTTGAAACTCCCTGAACATACCTACATCAAATACGAAATAGTTGAACTGTAACGTGGGAGCGTTTCTAAATGTGGTGAAGAAAGACGATGGTGCCACTATCCAAAAATATAATGCCTGGGGCTTAAAAGGTTGAAGATACACAAGCAGGCATGTAGCTGAAAAGCAGCAAAGCCCACACTTAAGAAGCACACCAACCTGGGGGATCATGAGGTGTCGATAATACCAGGTATCAGTTTTCAAAGACCCAACACAAAACAAACAAAAATCATATCAATGGGAATGAGAAGGAGGGCAGAATGGAGACCCAAAGCGAATCAGTAGTCATTTGGACACTGTTAGTTTGGGTGTACTAGAGAAACAAACTCATAAATACCCCTATGGATATAAGGCAAAGGTTTACATACAAGAGGAGTGGAACATTGAGAAAGCATCCCCACCCAGTCCAGTTCAAGGTTATAAGTCTGATATTAGCCCATATTGCTGATGCCAATCTATAAATTCTCCTTCTGACTCATGAAGCATGTGCAATGACACCAGGACAATCACAGGCCAGTGGCTGCAGGGTCTTCTGCATCCAGTGGTGGTAGAAGCATCCCAGTGCTGGAAGGGGTCTCTCTGTGGTTTGGTTCCATCAGGACAAGCCCATGTGGCTTCTCCTCTGGCTCATCCAGGTTCCAGGATTCAGGATCTATCAGCATGCCACCATCTTATCTTATCTTGTCAGAAGACCAACTCCAAGAGACTGAGTCTATAGTCTCTCACCTTAACAGGGGGGTAGGGGGCTGGGGCAGATACATCATGAGATTTCCCAGAAATCTCAGAGAAATCCATGCTCACACAGAGGTCTGATTGGCTATCTCCAGATTGACAGGCTAGACTCCACCCCTACATTCCCAATCATGAAATTGACACCAATTACATGACCGCTACAGATGTCTCCTGTCAGAAGAGCCACAAGGAAGATATGACCCATTAAGTGTGCAGTATAGCACCAACAAAACACACAACCTTCCACTAGTTCTATAATGTTTCTTCCCACCATACTATCAGGACCCCAATTCTATCTTACATATCTGGCTAGACTAGAAATTGTATATTGGTACAGATAAGAGCTCACGACACAGGACATTAAGAAAAGATAACCCCCTCTGGACTAATAAGTGGAACCGCAATATCAGGAGGATATGGAAAGAGGGAGAGTGGGGAATAAGGGGGGGACTGATCACAATAACGAATGTATGGCTTCACTCCCAGGAGGATGGACAACAGAAAAGTGGGTGAAAGACACAGCAGTTGGTGTAAGACAATGGTTGGCCAACTCTCGCTCATGAAGCATATGAATCTCTTTGAATGTGAACATGTGGCTCTGAAGTAACTTTGAAAACTTTTGAAGGATATTCTTTCAGATCACGGTAATATCATTTGTCTGAAAAAAAATATTTAAGGTTCTTGTTGTGAGTTTAAAGTTGTCAGGAGGGACAAGATTAACTCTTTGGTCTCAAGAGCTTGCTGACCCCTGGTGTAAAACATAAAACAAAAGAAAAACAGAATAATTAATAAGTTATCGAGGGAATGTGGGGGAGGGGGAAAATGAGGAGCTATCCTAAGGGCTCAAGTAGAAAGAAAATGCTTTGAAAAAGATGGTGACTGCGTATGTACAGCTGTGTTAACATGATGTACACATGTATGGATTGTGGTTAGAGCCCCCAATAAACTAAAACCTAAAAAAAATATAGTCGACTAAATAAATGAAGTGGGAACTTTTTATAAAAACTCTATTTTTTTGAGATTTGAGATATATTTTGACCTTTGGATAATGCATTCCCTTGGGATAGCTAAGAATTTAATATTAAACCATGATTAATATTATAGTTTACATAAGTCCAGTGGCAACACATTTGAGGAGAAAAGGTTGGGAGGGGGGAGGAAAAGCAATAAACAAGGAAAGTTGCAAAGACTATGGCTAGAAGAGCCATACCACGTCACTTTGTTTCACCAAATCTTTTCTACAAATATAAGCTACAAGTGGATCTGTGAAAAAAATGAGAGGAAGACTATAAGTGTGGTAGAAAAAGTATTGAGATACAAAGCTTCTATGTGAATCAATGGATACGGAGACCACCAAAAAGACAGGCATCAAAGAATGCCTTATTGGGGAAGAACGAGATGATCTAATTCTCTCTCTCACCTTTGGAACTCAACTTTTGAATGCATGCAACCTTGGAAGATTGAGGCCTTCTCTTGAAATATTTCGGTGAATATTGAAATTGTATGCTTAAATGCACGCAGCAAATTTCCTTGTAAACGACATTCTGAATGGCAAAAGGAATCCAGGATATCAACCTTTTCTCTCTTGGGTTACAACCCACTTTTCCATCCAGAGTTGAGGAGGAGTTCCTCCTTGGTTCTTATGGGCTTCTCCTCCTGAGAGGAAACTTTGAAATGATAGCATAGAGATCAATTATGGCCCCATTCCTGAGTACTAATATTGTGCAATAGGTTCTCTCAGTTTCTTGAATAATTTCAATATAATATCCAATAACTATGTTGGTTATAAACTTGTGTGCTTTCTTAGGCCTATGAAGCATTGCCTCATAATGATTTTATTATAGAGTAAAAGAATGCAACTGTTTGTCAGTTTCAGCTCCATTAAAGATTTTATGAAGAAAATCACAACTAATGCCACCAAACAACTACTTTTGTGTTTTTGATCAATACTTTATTAAATTGTTTTACTGTGGGTGTTTTTGTTACCAATGTAATTGGTGTATTTATCTAACCTCCTTTTCATTAGAGGTCTATGAGTTCATTAGCAAGCAGCAACCTGTATCCTTAGAATAATGAAGATAATCCCTGAGTGAGAAAATAAATAATGGATTATTAGTGGCTAGAGCTGGAAGAGATTTTAGTAACATGGATTCCAAACTCCCGAATTCTATACATGTACACAGAGCTAACCAATTTGTCTTAGGGGATTCTATGACATAATAATGGGGTTTAGGACAAATGTCAAAGGTTTTCTGTCCTCTAGAATTAAAAGTCTTCCTATCTGTGTATCTATTATGTGTTTAGGATTATGTTAAGCAAGCTGAGGAATATGATAGAAACATAGTAATTCCATTGATTTTCCAGGTTCAACTTATACTAGTATTTTAAAATAGCAGATTTTAAAAAAATGGGAGCTCATACAACTCATCACAACCCATATATCCAATCCCTTGTGTCAATCACAATTGTACATTTGCTGCCCTCATCATTCTCAAAACATTTGCTTTCTACTTGAGCCTTTGTTATCAGAACCTCATTTTCCCCTCCCTACCTGCTCCCCCACCTATGAACTCTTGAAAAATTTACAAATAATTATTTTGTAATATCTTACATTGTCTTATGTCTCCCTTCACTCATTTTTCTATTGTCCATCCCCCAGAGAGGAGGTTATATGTAGCAGATCTTAAAGACAAAATAATCATAGAATGTTAATATATTTCATGTAGTAAAAGGAAAATAATATTTATTGAGCTTTTATTCATTCTGGGTTGTTATATGCACATAGCACCATTTATCTTCTTATGATAAGGAATTCTCCCAAGAATGTGCAATTAGTGATTCCTCATATTGCATAGATAAAGTAATCGAGGCTGAAAGTGTTATATGGCCGGTACATGGGTATATAATTAATAACGGCGGACAACAATACTCCTGCTCTCCATTATGAAATTAAACTAAGAACTACTACACATACATAGCTGCTGATGCATAGTGATATTATAAGGCAGAGTAACTCTCCTCCCGAAGTTTATGGCAACTGTGCAATGATACAGGAACTAAAAGCCTTGTCATTATCATGGAGTGACTCATGAATTCACCTACTGACCTTGCAGTTAGCAGCACAATTTATAACCCCTTATGCCACTAACTCAAATTATTTATGACTTAAAAATTACTCCTCTGCAAATTATAAAAAAGAAATCATATTGGAAGATATTGGACTACATTAGAACAACAACATTTGAATTTTGAAATCAATGGTGTTAGATATTTGCCCCATGAGAAAAAGGGTAACAAGACTAGAGTGCCTCAGAACGAGTAGGTAAGGCAAGTTGCCTAAGATTGAGGGGCTGATCTCCGGTGGTAGTGGTTGTGCGCGGAACTGCAGCCCACTGGAATGGAGGTTCAATTCCAGCAGTGGGTCTGGGCCTCCTACTCCCACCACCGGAGAGCAGTGATGCCCCCCAAAAAACAAACAAACATGAAAACCTAAAAAACAAAACAAACAACAAAATTGATTTACAGAAACTATCATTCAAGTTATATCACAAAGAAATTGTGACTCAAGTGTCCCAGCTAAGAAGAAATCAAGATGTCTATGTGTATGTTTGAGACCATAAAGCTTGTGAACTAGTGGAACCAAATTTTAGAAATCAGTAAAGTAGCCATGAAGACTTGCAGCTACCAAGAAAAGATTGTATATCCTAGGTCAAATACCCCACTCCAACATAAGACGGCTTCATGAATTCATATCTTTATATATTTCTGTCCTCCCCAACTTGATTCACTTAAGCATTTTATCTAAGATCAAAAGATTCCGTGGTCCAAGTGCATGGACATGGTAGGCCAACCGGAGATCCTTAACAGGGGGCAGCACCTGCTTGGTAGAGGAATCTAGTGGTGACAAGAAAAAGCAACTCAGAGTAAGCTTTCCCTAATGAAACTTTTTTTTCTAACTAAAAATACACTCCGATGGCAGGGTAGACAGATTTTAAGGTGCTGAACTGGGCTAATTTTTAAAAAGTATATAGATAATGCTGATATAGCTATAAAGCAAGAAAGTTCAGCCAAAGCAAATACATTTTCAGTATCACCGTGCTACTGGAACTCTTCCTTCTGCAATCATATGTCAGTCGAAAAAAAGTCCTGAAAAACATAGGGAAGCAAAGAACAGATCAAAGTGGAGGTCAGAAGCGATTAAAGCTTGCTTTGGAGATAGAGTATCAAAGGAAGGCAATGGAAGAAGTGGGAAAGTAAAAGTACCTCACAGAACATTTCAAAGGGTAGCTTAAGAAGACCTAGTAGAATATGCAAAGTTCAAGTGTTAGAAGACCAAAAGAGTCAGCATATCTCAGCTCAAAGAACAGAATGCAAGTCTTGAGCAGGGAGTTGTAACATTGAACGATTCGATAGGCAAAAATATTGAATGATGCAGGAAGCATTCAATAAATATGGAAAGAATTCAGAGTCACTCTACCAAAAAGACCTAGTCAACAGTCAAATGTGTCGTATGCATAAAAACTGATAGTACTAAAGGAAGAAGGCTAAGGTGCACTGAAAGCATGAGCCAAAAATAAAACTCAAAAAATCAACAGAATATCAATTGGAATGTTTCAATATCAGATGAAACACAGGAAGCACTCACTCACCTATGCCATGAAATTTGGAAAATAACTATTGTCCAACTAAATGGAAAAAGATCCATATTTGTACCCAAGCCAAGTAGTGACCCAACAGAATGCATAAATTATAGAACAACAGAATGCATAAATTATAGAACAATAATTGACATTACCCACAAGTAAAATTTTGTACAGTCAATGAAACACAGAAACATCTTTCTGGTACTCATTCCTTTCATCCCACAGCCATTTGACATTATTGTGATATCCCTTATTCTAATCTCACTTGCTAAAAATGAGAACATGAATCAGTTGCTTATGAAGATTAAAGATTGTACTCTTAAATCTGGATTAAGTTCATTGTAAAGAAGATCAAAAATTCTCACAACTGGAACAACAGGTAGCATCACGATAAAGGAAGAAAACTGAAGTTGTCAAAGATTAAAGATTGCTTGGGTCCAAATTCAGTACTCACGAAGGAACAGTTAAGAGAGCAACAACAACAACAACAATAACAATGATATTGCATTATATAGGTTGTCTGCACAAGACATCTTTACAGTTTTGAAAACCAAAGGTGTTACTTTGCGGACTAAGGTTCACCTGACTCAAGCCACAGCATTATAGGCATATGAAAGTTGCACATTGAATAGGGAGGGCCAAAGAAAAATAAATGCGTTGAACTATGGAGTTGGTGAAGCTTATTGAAAACACCATGGACTGTCCCAAAGGCGCAAACAGAACTGTCTTGGAAGGAGTACAGCCAGAATGCTTCTTAAAGGCAAGGCTGGCAAGATTTCATCTCGTGTACTTTGGACACGTAATCAGGGGGGAAGAGTCCTTAGAGAAAGACACCATGCTTGGTAAAATGGGGAGGGGGGGTCAATGAAAACCAGGAGAGCCCTTGATGAGCTGGATTGCCACAGTGGCTGCAAATTGTGTCAAACATAAGAACAATTGTGAGGACAGAGAATGACTGATTGGTGTCTCCTCTGTGTGCACAGGTTGGCTATGAGTAAATACCTGCTTGCTGGCATCTAACAGCCACATATGGGCTCAACTAGCCAGCCTCCAAGGCTGTACATTAAAAGGCTTGAATGTTTTACAAAATTGTTATTGCCTCATGTGAGATTCTTTTTAGTCATTCACTACATTCATTTTAATTCTGAAGCCTAATAAGTTGTGGGCTTTTCATTTAGCATTCTATTCTGTTTGAATATTTAAACTTGTATTTCTGAGCAATAATTACAGTGCAAAGCAATTACCGGAGCTGATGTTCAAAGACAGAGATCTTTTCAGGAGAAACCCAAGTACACAAAATGAATTATTTTTACAGTAGGCTAAGATTAATCACAATGGTATTGCCTTAGTATATTCTATGGGTTTAGTTATTATTAATCTGGATAAATTTTTAACTTCAAAAATGTTAATTTAACTCACCAGGTCTCCTGGCTCATTAATCTCTTCAATAGTGCCACTTAGGATACAACGGCTCATCAAACAAAAGTGATTTGATCATAAATGGATGCCATTGCAGGCTCATAGTATATCCTCTGTTTTACTTCTCATATGTTCTCATTTTTAATACCATTAGTCATTGTAGGGAATTGTCCCACTTCATTAGAAAATAATAATCTATAAGTATCAATGGTATTATTCACACACACGTATATGCACACCACTATGGAGAACATAACAATGACATTTACTCTTTTTCCTTTGTGAAATTCAGCTTCATTTATGCCTCTGTCTTCAAAAATGCATATGGAATAGAAGATTCTGAAAATGACAGAGAGTCACAGTAATGTAGGCTGGTGTCATCACTGTTGTTGGAGGGAACATATCCCTAACTCCAAAGAGCCGTCTTGTGTATGATACTCCTAACCCTGCTAGAAGTTACTCATTTAAGCACATCATCTGCACTCTCCACCTAAATGCAGTCAGGCTGGTGCTATAATTTCTACTTTGTACCCGAGCAACAAGAAGAGACTAAGTGACTTGTTCATAATCAATAGCAATTAAATGGTAGAACCTAGATTCATAGCCAGATTTGCTCCTAAAATCTGTGTCCTTTCTCCATGCTATTCTGAATTGCTCCTTGGCCTGAGATGCACTTAAAATCTTATCCTTGTAATCAATTGTAATCAATCTCTGATAGAAAACCATGCATTTTTGGGTTGCTGTTCAATGATTGACACTAAAAATAATATGGGTTTTTATTACACACTTAACATGTGCTAACAGCTTTGCATAAATCATGAGTGAATTCTTGGGATAGCATGTGATCCTTCTCTTTTTTTAAAAAAAAAATTAAGGATCAGAAAACGGTGTATCAGGCAAATTAGTAATTTAGTATGCTCTAAATTATATTTACAGCTCCTATGTGACATCAATGATTTTCTAGTCCTGATCTGTTTAACTCAGAAACTCTGTCTTTTAATCATCTTATTGTAAGAAAGTATTCTCTAAACCAACACATGCCTTGCAAATGCTAGTATTATTGTTCCAATTTGGATTTTTGATCTCTTGCCTATTGTAATTAGCTATTGACTTGAGCTGTTGATGTGGATATCAACTCCTTTGTGTGAATTACTTTATCCAGATTTTCTTCATCTGTAGTTCTCATGCCAAGTCCTTATGGCAGAGTGTTACAGCCCCAGAGAGAGCTAGACTTGCCTGGCAGTTCATCTAAAAAACCCTGCTACATAGAGAAGCCTGTGATTTACAATCAGCAGCCAGCACAGAAATGGGAGGATCAGATGAGCTTCAGACCCTATTGAGACATGTACAAAACCCACTTTCACACTTGATTGATGTCATTTGGAACAAACATCGGATAATCTTTCCGAGGCTATAGACCAGACTTCTTAGCCCAGTGAATGATAGTGTCTTGGGATTTATTTCTCTAGATAACTTTTCCCCCTCTTTTCATATCCTTTCTGTAGTGTTTCAGTGTCTCTAAGGAAAATATCTCTGGCTTCAAATTTATCATAACAAACAGAAGTTGGTATAAAAGCGAGAGCCATCTGTTTCTGGAAGTTAAATGCTTCGATTAGAGACCCCTACAGGATATATGTATCAGAAAGGAATGGTACATTTAGTTATATGGAAGAAAGTTATTTCTTGCAAGGAT
Source organism: Nesogale talazaci (assembly GCA_004026705.1). NCBI lineage: Eukaryota > Metazoa > Chordata > Mammalia > Afrosoricida > Tenrecidae > Nesogale > Nesogale talazaci. The sequence goes on along the minus strand of PVJH01004868.1, from coordinate 99,352 downwards.
TTAAATGTACAAGTCTAAGATCTAGTCCCTTTATCAGTTCCCTGTTTCATTTGTTTTCTTTAGATGTAATGGAATTACTATTTTTGCAGATAATAAGTGTATGAGATAGGTAAGATTCTAGCTGGGAAACAGGGTTGTGGAACTAAGTAGAGAGGGGGTAGGATTTATTTCTCTCATTTTAATATAGGTATAAAATGTGGATTTTTATTTTCTTGGCTTGTACATTATATATATTAAATATTTGATATCAAGGTTTAGGTCTTTAAAGTTTTAATATTGATGAACTCTTCTTGATGAAGCCATATTTAATTTCCTAAACTACATAAAATGTTACCTGTAGCTTTCTTCAAATTTCAATAGGAGAGTACCTCAGTGTTTCTTGAAATCTGCTAGGAGAACTTCTATATTAACTGCTATTGATGCTTTTGAATTGTGTGCTGCAGTAGAATATTGAAAGTCCCTTGAACTATAAAGGGACAAACACATCTGCCTTGGAAGAAGTATGGTCACAGCGTTTCCCAGAGGAGAGGATGAGACAATTTTTTTCTTACATATTTTAGACATTTTCAGGAGAGATTAGTATTTGGAGAATAGTATCATGTTTGGTAAATAGAAGGGCAGCAAAGAAGCAGAAGTTCTCAAGACAATGAGTTGACACCATGGCTGTAACCATGACCTCAAACACAGGGACAATTGTGAGGCTGTGTCATCAATGGGGCATGTTATGTTCTGTTGTGCATAGGGTTGTTATGGGTCATAACTGAGTCCATAGCACCACACAACCAGAACAACTTCTATTCCTATAAACATTTACGGTCTCAGAAACCATAGATAGGGTCATTATGAGTTGGAATTGCCAGTTTGATATCAGTGGATTTTTAACTATTTCCAGCACCAGTGACATAAAATTGAATTTAAAAGTGTGACATCAATCTCAGGTGGTTAATTAGTGTGGGATGAACACAGGTGGGATAGGTCTTCCATCCTTTCACTTGCTTGTTAAGTTACATTTTAGTTATTTTTTAATTGATAGTTTTGTCTTTCTTTGTGTTAGTCCTGTGTGCTGGACTCTCTATACTTTGGAATACTGTGAGGCACACTCTTCCCAAGTAACTGTGGAATGTTCTCAATTCTCTACCTTTGCTATTGCCCCCTCCCCATTGCCCTTATTTTAATTAGAACTTTTTCATCTTTATTATTTTCTCATCTGTCTCCAGACTGTTCCTCCCATTCGCTATGAGGATCCCCAGGCCATTCCCTTAAACTGTACAATCATACAATCCTATTTCTGTACAAGTGGAACATTTACAACATTGCTTTGTGTATAAAGAAAGAAGTGTATATTTCTTTTAGAAAATTGGAAAATGCAGGATGGAATGTTTAAGAAATGTTTCCTACTCCCACCTCCAGAATCTTTTATGCCTGCTTCCATAGAAGGAAATATTTAAGGGTTAAGGTTTCTGAAATGTATTACTCCTTGATGTTTCATATTATATATTTTGTGGCTTCATATGAGATGGTAAAATGTTATTTGGAATATTTTAGACTCATTCCCGGTGGCATTTTAAAAAATTCCCTCTGCCAGTATGAAAAGAATTATATTTATTCACAAGTTTTTCAAGTAATATGAGGCTATCATCATAGTGACAAAAGATTAAAAGATACATTAAGCATTAGTGATTCCATTTTAAAGATATATGATTCAAGAATCTAGGAAGATATTTAAAATTCTCCTTGGCTATATGGTTGTGTAAAATGGTAATTTAATATAAAGATCTTTTGATGTACACCTATTAAAAATCAGGGATGTATAAATGTCCCTACTTCTGAAATATTTTCATGATGTATCTATATATGTGAAAAATATATACATGAAAAAATCAATATCTTCATTATCAAAATCTGACATCCTATTTTATCCATGTTTTAATTTTTCAAGTCTGAAGTCAATTTTAGACCTCAAGAACTTTATAGTTTTATGTTAGAACATTGATGAAATATTTAATTTGTAATCAGAAGCCTAATAATTCAGAGTGAAAGAAGTGCAAGTTATTATATAGACTAATGCTCATACATTCAACTCTAGTTAAGGTTGGAGACTGCAAATCATTTTGGTTTATTGTGTGTTTCTTCCTTTTTAAAAGAAACTCTTCATTTTCTACCAAGGAGAGTGTTCTATTCTAACAGCATTACTCTTTCTATGTACGCAAGTACCTGCAGAGCCCTCTGAAATATTCCTGACTGTTGATATTGTATTCCCATTTGGGTCTGGCAATGGAAAGCGGCTCCAGAAAAAGCGCTCTGAATTGGACTGGACTCTGAGATATTCTATCTCTCCTTAAGCTCAAATGTCCATCAATACTTCTCTGGGACCCCATTTCCATGGATTTTGGAAGCTAGCATGGTAGAGAACACACCTGTGCTCTGACTTCTTAGCATGATTGTCTTGATATTCTAGGGTTTTGACTACTTGTATGTGTGACATTAATACAGTAGTGTAATTTTAATCAATTTCATCTTCCTTAAAGAGGTTGCTTAAGGAGTCTGTCAATCATTTCATAAAGGCAATTTGAGCTCCTGCAGATACTCTTGTAGATGCTAAGGGTCAAAGAGCTAGCAACACAAACACGAAGTCTTCCCATTTGAGGGAGCTTATAGACAAAGAAGAGTAATCATAGTACACATGAGAAATAAGTGGATCATGATAACTGATATTTATATAATGGGAAACACCTTATGAGACAGTAGGTGTGGGTTATCAAGAATGAGATGTGAGGATAAGGGCAAACTATATGAGAAAAGACTAGAAGATGGTGGAAGAATTAGTCGGATAGCTGTGAACAAAATATCCCAGGTAAGGGCTAACCTAAATTAGCTAACTCATTCATTTAGAACCATTGAGTAGAATGATGGTAGAAATCAGGTGGTCATTAACTATGTTTTCTTTTTCTTTTAATATCACCAAGATAGAAAAAAATGATTCCATAGTGTTTAGAACCTAGGAATATTAGCATGGGAAGACATCTTTGAAATTATTTTAGTCAACCTCCTCATTTTACTATTGAACAGAGTGAAGGACAGAGAGAGAAATGTCCTTCTAGAATTAAAATTTTGATTTATGACACAGCAATGTCTGTGTGTATACCTTCTGACTCTTGAATTTAAGTCTTGGATGTTCTATCATAGACTTCTTAATGCAAGACCCAGAATCAAGTAGTACACGTAAATTTAATAGTAACCTTAATTTTCTAACTTTGCAATGGCATGAATATATGAATGTAAAGGCTAAAATAAATTATTAGTAAGGGGAAGTGAAAGCCTGAGCAATGAAAGATGCAGGACTCACTGTAATTCTTGCCAGTGTGCCAGTTCATTGATCATTTAGGAAGTTGTGACAGAAACAAGTTGATTTCCTCATGCTTTCTTGAGAGAAACATCAATAGACTCCAACAATTAAATATTCTCCAATAAGGGGCTGTTCTTCATTGATAAAATTTTACTGACACAGGTTTTCCCCACTTTGTTCCCCACTTTGTCGCTCCTTGGGCGACTTCCAACAACTTCTTCTTCTTTTCCACCACCAAATTAAAGATCCTCCCAGCTATGTACTCTGCTGTATGAATAACTCCACACTGAATCTTATTGAGTAGCTAAGTCGAGGACAAGGCCAGTGAACCTCTTGCCCAAATGGCATTCTGGAAGTCACCTCATATCAAAACATACTTACTGCTTGTGAAGCTGGCTTGGGGAATTGCCAAAGGCATTGTTTAGGTTTATGAGCATTAATTAATAGTCACCCAACTGTCTCTCAGTACTTTCTGTTTCTCCATTTATGGAAATATGGTTGTCAATTAGTCTAAAGGATGACAGACCATTAAAGGATATTCTGTTGAATGGTGTTTGCATATATAAACTTTTTGTTTCCTTTTCTTAGGAAAGATTATTATAAGATCTGAGACTAACTCTAAAGTGTAGAAACATGAACAGCCTTTAGTAGCATCAGAGTTGGAACCTCCATCCGTAGCAGAGAAGAAATAGTCTGAGGAGTGATATAGTTGATGCATAGTCTGTGTAAACCTCGCAGTCAAAGGACGGAAGAGAGGCAGACATGGGATCAAGGGCCAAGCATTGGAAGTCTGCCTCAGTGTCATTATTAAATTATCTAATTAATATTATTTAATAATGCATATTAACTAATTTAGAGTGAATAAGCTTGTTGACCTCTCACTGTATAATTTCCACATCAGGTCCCTTGATATGTGTAACCTATTAGTTTTATAGGCATGTCATTATTATTATTCAATTAAAATTCTAGGTGTCTTGGGGAGATGAGAGGAAAATGCTAATTAGGTTTAAAGCATGGCCAGCACATTGTTATTATCAGATAGACAGCATGTCTTTTTAATTTTGGCTGTTAAAATTTACACATCACCCATATTTCAAGATAGTCTATAATGTGATGTAATTTGCTACAATACCATGTGTTTAGGTGTGGCCTAAGGAAATTACAGTCTAAACTCATAGGAGGCAATATATTCAATAACATGGGCATACTCCTTCCAAGCTCCCTGCTCCATACATTTTCACTTATCCCTGGGGTTCTTAACTCACCAACTGGTTCTATCAATAAAGTTACCAGAGTTACTAGCTGCAATATGGTACTTATCATATGAAGGAATCTATTATTTTTCCAGTTCTCTGAAAACAAGGGACACAAGGCTCTTATTTCTCTGAATACTGTTAACTGATCATTGATAAGCCATAGCCTATACATGCAAGTTCTGATTCCTGAATATGAAATTATTTTTCTTACACATCTTCTTGAACATCAATGAGTCCAGAAACTCAGTTCAAATCATCCTGTTTTAGGCACTGTAGTGATACATCCAGATAAGATATCATAGTTGTTACTGTCCATATTTAAGAAGAAAGTTGTGTGTGTGTGCGTGCCTCACTGCCCCTAGTGGAAGTAGGAGGTCCAGCCTTGCTCCTGGAGAGCTGCTGCTGGATTTGAACCGCCAAGCCTGTGGACTTCAGTCCCGCACACAACACACACTCAGGGTTCAGCCCAAGCAGAAAGTTTCTTACAGGGTATATTTTCTGTATCTGAGCATGACAGGGTGAAAGGGGGAAGGTAGTTTATCCAATTTTCACTGTTTATTGTTTCAAATTAATTCACCATAATATTCCTGTGGTGTGAGAACAAAAGATGGTTCATGAATGCTGTGTCATGGAGAGTGTTCCAGAAATAGTCCATTACTCGTGTTATCTCTCTCCCTGATAGTATTCTAAGCATCATGCCCTACCTATTAATAGATAAAGAAGGAAGAAACATTTAGGAAATGATAGTATAATATTATGACAGCAGTTTATATTCATGCAGTTTGGATGAGTATAGATACTTGAAGTCAGGCGCAGTTGGTATAGATAGCTTTTGGTCAATTGTCAGAGAGAAATTAACTCTCTATAATTCAGTAGCTTTTGGTGATAAGGAATACACACTCACAACAAGGCCCTGTCACTTTCTGTGTCTCACATAGTTTGGACATGGAAGAGAGACCAGCCCGTGGAGAAGGACATCCTGCTTGGTAAAGTAGAGGAGCAACAAACGTGAAGAGTAGAATGAGATTGATACAGTGGCTAGAACAATGGACTCAAACATAAGAGCCATTCTGCAGATGGCCCAGGACGGGGTGCTCCTTTGTTGTGTTTTAGTTAGGGCTGCTATGAGTTGGCACAGACTCCCTAGCACCTAAACAACAACAGCTCCTACACATCAACATCCACATGAAACACAGCCGTGGAAGTATGTTGCTCAGCACCAAGCGCCACCATCAAATAAGTTGCCACTTATGTGAATGACTCCAGTGCTAGCATAGCACAAAGGAGCCCTGGTGGTGCCAGGGCATAGTCTGTGTGATGCTGACTTTCTCTTTTCTGATTTGATCTCTTTCAAAGCTAAAACCTCCCCAGACACACTAGTGATTTATATAATTGTCTGCCCGACTCCTTCCATGAGAATAAAGGAACTTTGGTCCTTTAAAAGAATGATTATTATTGCTGGGTCTTTTATTGATTCTCAATACATTTCTGGTGAATGGATGTTGACATAGGTTCTGTCTCTCACTGGCCCGTGCGAACTCTTATTTCAATCCACCTCCTCTTTCTACTTCTCATACAAGGAGATGGGAGCTCCCACTATGCCTGTAAAGTTTTCATGAGATAGTCCATTGTGGAAGAACACTGGGTGTCTCATGCCGTGGTGCAGCTCAATGTATTATTAGTCTTTAGTTAAAAAATGGCAATGTAGATTCAAGACCAACATATATTTGATCCTTATTTGTAATGCCAATGCAAGATTTTATTATGGAAAATGTACTCTTAGTGTCTAAGATACAGAAATAATATTGAAAAACCTGATACAGATACAAGGTAGCCACGAGAAGCCCCTACAGCAGTGTTCAACTCTCAGGTGCTCCCAATGCAGGGACGTTGCCTGCTCACTACTTGTCAGTCTAGAAAGGACACTAGAATAGTTCTATTTCTTCACCTTGAGTTTGGTTTCAGAATCACTTGTATTGTAGCCTTGGTGGCAAAGGAAATTAAAGATGGAGTTTGAGGATTTGTTGCTATTTTTACCCTCCCCCTCAAGACCTTTCCCTGCAAATGTAGTTCAAACTGGTACTGTGACAAAATAAATCCATTATGGTCTGCTCTGAGGTGAATGTTGCTGCAGTTATTGTTGGTGCTAGCTAGACCTTTGGGAAAATGATGTTTCCGAAAGTACTAAATCTACACTTAGTGTTGTTAAAATTAAGCAACATTTAGCACAAGAAAAAGAAGAAAAATGAGCTTTAGGAAGACTGCGTTAAGGCTAGAAACTAAATTACAGGGAGGCTCTGAGGAATTTATTATTATAATGTCATCTATCTATAATGGATTCAAGTGCTGCCAAGGTGAGGTGTGAAATCAAGCTATTATCATTTTCTGGTGCAGGCTGCATGGTGTGCTGGTACGATCGTGGGTTTGTAAGTCTAAAAATGTGAAGTTCATGTCACATACGAACTCTTAGTAATTATTCTAGTTTCTGTCTAAATGTCTATTTTTCCATTGCTAAAATGAAAGTAGTTGTGGTAGGCTGAGCTTTCTAGAGAGACACATATGCATAAGGGCTTTATATTAAGAAAAATGTATATCCAAAAAGTTATCTGATAGATTTCAACTTACATCCATGGGTCCATTGCTAGCCAGAGCTCTCTTGAGACCCATGTAGCTGCCAGTGGACAAAGCAGGAAGATGAACGAGACATGTGGGTGATGCTAGGTTGGAGTGTGCGGACCCTCAGTCTGCAGACACATGGCAAGGCATTATAGCTTCCAGGGTCAACAGGCCATGAGGACCAGCTACCAACATCTGGGCCAGCCAGGCAAGCAGGAAGGCAAAGAAGGGCAAGAAAGAGAGAGTTCCAAGTGTCTTTCTTATAAAAAAGAAAATACCCTTGAAGGGTTATTACTCATCAGTAACCTAGTTGATAGACCTCCCCTTCCTCCACAGAAATATCATTAAGTTGACATAAACTATAACCATTACAATCTGTGGCAGTTACCTAGTCTCTGTCAATTTGTGATTAGGTGGAGTCTAGTTTGTCAACCAGGCCAGAGCTAATGAGGCCCTCATGTGGGCATGGCTTTATCCAGAGAATTCTGGGAGCTCTTGTATTCCTCCCTTGAGGTGGGGCATACTTTCTGCTGACAAGACGCATGGAGCTATGCTAGCGCCTCGGAAGTGGAGGAGCCGCGTGGAGATCCCTATCAACACTGAGATGCTTCCACTGCCACTGGATCCATAAGACTTCCACCCATTGGCCTGTGAGCTTCCTACAGTCGTTGTCATTACATGCTTTGTGTGAGTCAACAGAGGAATTTATAGATTAGATATCGGACCTATGAACTTGATATCAGACTTATGGACTTGATCTGGACTGGACTGGGCTGTTTTGCAATATATAACTGCTCTTTTACATAAAGTTCTTTCTTATATACATAGAAATTTCCCTGGATCTGTTTCTCTAGTTCACCCAGACTAATACAATCAAAATAGTAGTGTTACAATCAGACAAAGAATCAAGTTAGTTTACAGAGACCACAAGCTGATTTAATTTCTTCTACTCTGGTCATTGGTATGATAAATCTTCCATTTCTAAGCTGCATAACCATGCTCTATTTCACTACTCCAACAAATCGGAACTTACCACAGGATGGGTGACCACAAGCATATTCTTTAAATTCACTAAAGCTCAGTTTTCTCAGCGGCAAACTAGGAGATAAATGGTAATTATAATTAAAATGCCACAAAGCACTACTGCCCTTGAGTTGATTCCACATGACCGGAGTCTAGATGACATAGTAGAACTACTCATTGGGCTTCTGAGACTGTAAACCTTCACAGGGGCTGACAGCTTCATCTTTCTCCCAAAGAGTAACAAGTCAAGAGCCCCAAACCTGACCTACTTCACCAGGTCTCCTGTTCATCATGTTAGCTAATAAATATAGACTGGCCACTATATATATGACAATAAACTCTCACTACAAGCAGGTGAAATTGGTTCTGTTGTAATTTTATTTTACAGATAAGAATATTGTGGTTCAGCAAGTTTAAGCACTTTTCCTAAAATATTACAGCAGAAAGTGGCATAGATGTAAAATACCCAAAGTAATATGTCATAGATCTTTAACAACATGATTATTATTATCACTATCATTATCATAAACGGAAGGCATATGGTTTCCTCACACATGTCATCACATTTCTGACCCATTGAGAGTGAAAGCAGAGTTTTACACATGTAACATGCCTCGTCTATTAACGAGTGTGGTTTTTGTTAAAAGTATGCCATTTTGTGGTATGCTTCCGCAAATGAATGTAACAACTAAATGAGCTTTCTTTGTTTAATGACTGCCAACATTCTCAATGCACTCCCCTAGCCAGAAAACACTTGAATGAACCCTAAAAGATTTTGACATAATTATTTAAATCAAGATTCTTTACACGGAGATTCTCAACAACTGTTTGGGGGGAGGAGAATAGCTTTATTATCAGAGATGAGAAATGACTTTTGGAGGTTGAGGTCTAAGGAGGATTATTATTCCTCATGAATTTGTGCTTCTTTTTTGTGGGGGGGGTGCATCACTGCCCTTTGGTGGTGGGAGTAGGAGGCCCAGCCTTTGCTCCTGTGGATCCGCTGCTGGAATTGAACCTCCATCCCAGTGTGCTGCAGTCCCATGCATAAGCCCTGTGCCACCAGGGCTCAGCCATGAATCTGTGTTTCTATCATGCCTTTGTGTCTATGACTGTTGTGCCACAGCAATGGGGGCCATCAAGTTTTAGCAATCCTGACAGAGTAGACAAAAAGATGCATGCCTTGCCTTACCTGCAAAACATGTGTCCCCTGAATTCACAGTGTCCATTCTAGCCCTCTTTGTGACATTCTATGTTCTCACCATAATTTGAATTTCAAAATAAAAGTATTGAAACATAGGAGGGGTGTTCAGTTGGACTACATTTTTAGGGAAATGCTGGCAAACACTTTAATGGGGGAACACATTAATTCTCCTTTTACTATTGGTATTCAGGTGTTAATTCTCAAGCTCTTAAGAAAGCACATGAATACAAATTACAAAATTCTGAACTTAAGAAATGATGGGCTATTTGCACTGAGGGAAAGCAGGCGTTTTCATTGATTACTGCTTGTCACAGTTAAGCTGGATGACAACTTGACTAGACCATTATTTTCAGTGGCTTGGCACCTCTCAGATGACATCCAAGACAATGTAGTAAACCCCATGATGAAATATCCTTTCAGTAGCCCAGCCACTGAAAGAAAGTAGTATTGGAGCTGTGGTCTGTCGTTAAGACATACAAACATTCTGGAAAAGCTTTTGTGGTTTTTGATGGATCTGGATTCTGAACCTGGCTCATAATTTTCTGATCTCACTTCTGTGTATTTGAATCCACATCCTGATACATTATCTGTCTATCCTGCGAGTCATTCATTTTTTCACCCTTGCGTCAGCAGCCATCTTCATACCTACCAATCTTGGATTCATTGATCTCCTCAGCCAGCAGTCTGAAATCCAACCTGTGGATCTTGGGGTCTTCACCTCTTGTTAACTTCATGGGTCAGAAGAAACCTCCAATTTGACATCTGAACTATGGACTCGGAACTTGACATCCTTTACAATCATGTGAGCCTTTTAAAAAGATAAATCTCTCTATATATTAACCATAGACAATTATGAGAATGAGAAATTATTGGAGGGTGTTTTGTTCTGTTGTACAAGGTTGCTATGAGTGGAAACCTAGTGATCACAACATATGTACAGATAGAAGTTTCACTGATTTTGCATTTCTAGAAAACCTTCTCCATGACACTATCTCAAATCTAATCCCTTTTCTTTTGGAAAATTGTAAGTTCCCTCAAATTAGCAGAATATCAAAATTGGATAGCTTCAGTTTAGGTTAGATAGTATTTCATTCCATATATGATTGCATGGAATTCTAGACTTTTGAAACAATCTTTTTTCGGGAACCATCATAGTGGAGCCGACCATCTGGTCCCCTCTGTGGATTGACTGTGGTGAGTGGAGAGATCGTCCTTAAGGTTTGGTGGGCCAGGATGCACTCCGTTCTCTCTTAGTCTCCCTTCATTTGCTCCCATGTGCTCTGGTCAGACATGTCCCTCTTACTGAGCTTCAGTGCTAGAAGACTAGCATAACCTTAAAGGTAATCATAATGAAAATTCAAAGTGAAAACTCTGTGTTAAGGGAGACATGCAAAACAACCACCACCATAACAATACCATCAAAATCCCACCCAATTCACGGGCACAGATTAGACTTGGTCTCAGAGCAACCCAGTAGGAAAGCGTAGTCCTTCCCCTTTGGATTTCAGAGACTAACTTTTGTTAGTCATTTTATTGAGGGCTTATACAAGTTCCATCACTTTCCATCCATCCACCCATTGTATGCTTAGCACATGTGTACATTGTTGCGATCATCATTTTCAGAACATTTTCTTTCCACCTAAGCTCCGAGTATCAATTCCTCATATTTCCTCCATCCCCTACCCCCTTTCCCCACAAACTCTTGATAATTTATAAATTATTATTATTTTGTCTTATACTAGACTCTGCAATGTCTCCTTTCACCCACTTCCCTGAGGTCCATACCTCAGGGAGGAGGTTATTTGTAGATCCTTATAACTCATTCCCGCTTTCTACTCCACCTTCCTTCCTTCCACCCTCCCAGTATCATCACTCCCAGTATCATCATCAATGGTCCTGAAGGGATCATCTATCCTGGGTTTTCCATGATTTTGGCTCCTCTCTGTACTGCTGTACATCCTCTGATCTAGCCGGATTTTTATGGTAGATGTGGCGTCATGTGTTTATGTTAATTTCATGATTGAGATGTAGGGGTAGAGTTTAGCCTATTAAGGAAATAGCCATTGAGTAGCCAATGAGGTTTCCGTGTGGGCATGGATTTCTCCTGAGACTTCTGGGAAATCTCGTGATATTTCCCTCGTGAAGATGAGAAGCTATCTCCCAATTGTGGGGAATTAGTCTGAAAGACGATGAATTATGGACAAGACAAGATGACAGCATCCGAGAAGCTAGAGGAGCCAGAGGGAGGCCACACAACTTTGCCCTGATGGAGTCAGACCTCTGAAGCTAGAGTGGCCATGTGGAGACCTCTGCCAGCGATGAGTTGCTTCTGGATGCTGTTGATGGACCCTGAGCCCTGGAAGCAAGGAACCATGTGGATACCCGTGCCAGCACCGGGATTCTGCACCCATTGACCTGTGATTTTGTGAGTCGGAAGGAGACTTTATAGACTGATTTCAGACATATAGGTTAATATCGGACTTATGACTTTGAACTGGACTGGGCTGGGATGTTTTCTCAATGTCCCATTCCTCTTGTATATAAACCTTTTCCTCATGTCCATATGCATGTCTATAAATTTGATCCTCTAGTTTACCCGGACTGACACAGTAGAATTGGGATTATGACAGTGGTGGTGGTGGTAGTGGTGGGGGTGGTGATGGAGAGGCGAGCATTTAAGAGCTAGAAGAAAATTGTATATTGAATTGTTGTTACACTGTACCCTGACATGCTTGCCTGCTCCCCATGACCCTTCTGTAAGGGGATATTGCTTCACCTACAGTTGGGTTTGGGGTTCCCTGTCTACACTCCCTCTCATTTTTAATGGTGTAATCTTTAGTTCTTTCATGTTTGATACTTGATCCCTTTGACACCTTGTGGTCACACAAGATGGTGTGATTCTTCCCTGTGGGCTTTGTTGCTTCTGAGCTAAATGGCCGCTTGTTTACCTTCAAGTCTTTAAGATCCCAGACACTATATGTTTTGATTGCTGGGCATCATCAGCTTTCTTTACCATATTTGTGGTGGTCATGTGCTTATGTTAATTTCATGATTGAGATATAGTGGTGGAGTCTAGCCTGTTAATTTGGAGACAGCCATTGAGTAGCCAATGAGGCCTCCATGTGGGCATGGTTTTCTCCTGAGACTTCTGAGAAATCTCGTAATATTTCCCTTGTGGAGATGAGAAGCTATCTCCCCAATTGTTTGGGAGTCTCAGAAATGAAGAATTATGGACAAGATGAGAGGATCCGAGGAGCTGAAGGAGATGGAAGAGAAGATAAAGCCTTACCCTGGGGGAGCCAGACCTCTGGAGCTGGTGAAGCTAAGTGGAGAGCCAAGTGGAGAGCACTGAGTTGCCTCTACCACCACGGGATGCAGTTGATGGACCCTGAGCCCAGGAAGTGAGGAGCCATGGGGAAACCCCTGCCAGCACTGGGATTCTGGACCCACTGGTCTGTGACTTCCTGAGTCTGTGACTCCTGAGTCAGGAGACATTATAGCTAATATTGGATTATGACATTGAACTATACTGGGTTGGCATGCTTTTTCAATGTCCCCTTCCTCTTGTATATAAACCATGCCCTTATATTCATATATGTGTCTCTGAATTTGTTCCTATAGTTTACCCAGACTAACACAATATTTGTTTATGCACACATTTGTGAGACTAATATTTTATGGGAGTAGACAACCTCCACTTCCTCCTTTGGTGTAGCTGGTAGTTTTGAACTCTTAACCATGTGGCAAGTTCAAACATTAGAGTTTAATTTACTAATTCTAAACAGGACAAAGACCATAGCAGACAAACTATCTGGATGAAGCCATCAACTCTAGGCCATAAGGTTTCCCAAGGAGTTGCATATCACAATTTGACATTAACTTAAAAAGGCCATTGATAACCAAGGAAACGGATAAAAAAAAACAGAGTAGTGGCAGATAAGTTAAATCACTGTTGTAGGCAAGACTACTGAAGAGAAAAAGGAGCCATGATAAGATACGTACACTATAACAGATTTGAAAAATGCTTACTCTGTTGGTTTAAAGCACTCAGATCAAAGCAATCATGATGGTAGGATCTTAAGATTCCAATTTCCATCAAGGGCACACCTAAGGGAATCCATGAAGGATGGCTGTACCTTCCTAGACTGGCTACAAAAGTGGTAGTTCACTTTCAAACACGGTCAAGTCAAGGAAAAAGCTTTTCACATTGTAATAGCAATTAAATCTATGTGGGGTCTCATAAAACAGATTTAAGGCTTCCAATGTAAACTGTACCCACCTACAAAACAATTGTTATTAGGTGTCACACAATCTAATGCTATCAAATCAACCAAATATATAAAAGATTTAAACAATGCCTTGTCTTGAGCCATCTTCATAAATTTTGTAATGTTTGAGTCCATTGTTCAATCTACTGTATCGATAAATTTTGAAGGACTTGTTTTTCAATGACCATTTACAACTCAGATGCACTTTTCCAAAGATTGACCTCTCCTGAAAAGTCCAAAGTATGTGAGACAAAATCTCATCATCCTCATGTCTAAGGAGTATCCTGACTGTACATGTTTCCTAGACAAACTTGCTTGTTCTTCTGTCAGTCCATGGTGCTTTTAATATTCTTTGCCAGCATCCTTATTCAAATGCATCAACTCTTCATTCCTCAGTATCCATCTTTAAACTTCCCCGTGTGTTTGAGACAATTAATACCACAGTTTGGGTCAGGCAAACTTTAATCCATAGGTGATATCCTTACTCTTTGACCCTATAAAGAGGTCTTTTGTCATGAATTTTTCCCCAAACAATAATTCCTTCAAAATTTGTTTCATGAGCATTGACTATAGATCTAAACAAAATGAAATCCTTGAAAATCTGGATATTTTCTCCATTTTTCATGATGTTTGGTATTGTTCTTATTGAGAGTGATCTTGAATTGGTTCATTCATTCGAGTTCTTATCCACACTGCAGGCTGCAATCCTTGCTCTCCTCCAGCAATTGCTCTCCATCCTCCTCACTCTCTGAAAACTACATGGCAGCATCTGGGCCGCAAAGGTTATCATAAGCCTTTCTCCCTTATGGATGCAGCCTTTTAGAGTCCATGGCTCAAAGTATTTTCTCAGCGTTCAGATTGAATAATTAGGACCAAAGGTCACCTTTCCAGAGTTTAATCTACACAGTTGTGGCAGTCATGTGTTTATGTTAGTTTTATGATTGAAATGTAGGGGTGGAATCTAGCGTCTTAATCTGGAGATAGCCATTGAGTAGCCTATATAGAGGCCTCTATGTGGGCATGGCTTTCACCTAAGACTCCTGGGAAATCTCACGATATTTCCCTCGTGAAGATGAGAAGCTATCTTCTCCAGTTGTTGGCAGTCAGTTTCAGAGATGATTAATCACGGACAAGACAAGCTGGCAGCGTTCGAGAAGCTGGAGGAACCGGCAGAGAGACCACACGGCTTTGCCCTGATGGAGCCAGACCTCTGAACCTGGGACAGCCAGACTGAGACCTCTGCCAGTGATGAGTTGCTTCTGCTGTTGATTAACCCTGAGCCCTGGAGGCGAGGTGCCCTGCCAGCACCGGAATTCTGCATCCACTGACCTGTGACTTCATGAGTCGGAAGAAGACTTTGTAGACTGATTTTGGGGACGTGGGTTAGTATTGGATTTAAGACTGTAAGCTGGACTGGGTAGGGATGTTTTCTCACTGTACTGTTCCTCTTGAATATAAATCCATTCCTTATATCCATATGCGTGTCTTTGAAATTTGTTCCTCTAGTCTACCTGGACTTACCCAACAGTCTATATTCTGTTTTCTTCTTTTTCATAACACTGTTTGTTGCTTCATGTATAAACTCTGTACCAGTAAAATGAAGTATTCTAGAACTCTCGGTGTCCTCAATCATATAAAAAATTGGGTACATCCACACAATTGACTGCCTATCACAGTCAATAAACACAAAGAAACATCTTTTTTATATTTTTGGCTTTCAGCTAAGTTTCATCAGATGTCAGCAATGATACCTCTCATGCCATGTCCTCTTCTGAAACCAGCTTGAATTTCTGGCAACTTCCTCTTATAGTTCCTGAGGCAACCATATGAAAATACTTTCAGCAAAATTTTACTTGCATCTGATATAAATAATACAACTAAATAATTTCCAAAATCTTTGAGTCACCTTAATTAGGAATGGGCAAGGCATTTGGATATCTTCGAGACAATTGGCCAGATAAGATCTCTTTCAAATTTCTTGGCATAGAAGAGTGAATGCTTCAATGCTTTGTCAGAGTGTCCAAACATTGGAATGGGTCTTTCAGCATTTTCGGGAGCCTTGGTATTTGCTAATGCCTCTATAACAACTTGGACTTCATTGTTCTGTATCAGCTATCATTTGCTACCTCTTGAAATGGTTGTATGTTGACCAGTTGTTTTGGGTACAATGACCCTTTATATACTTTTTATCTCCTTAATGTTTCTTCCACTCATAACTTAAGTGTTTACACATTTATTCTACTACACATTTTTTTTTCACTAAGGGGTTCATGAAGAATTGATGTTTTGTGTAAAATTATGCAGCAGTTGTTTTGTTTTAATTCCTGATATATCCTAGAACTGCTTTTTTATATTACAGATGTCTAATATTACAGATGTCTGAGAAAGAGTAACTATATAAAGGAATGTGTCAAGAAAGTAAACAAAGCAATAAATGTGGGACAATATTAATTGATAGGTCTTTGTGATACAGAGAAAAAGGAAAGTCCTCTTTCAATGAGTACATGTACAAAATAGCTGTATAAAAGTAAGTTTTACACTAAAACAAAAGATTTACACTTATACTTCTGTTTCTACAGGAATGGAGAAATGTAAACAAATAGTGTTGTGTTGTCTTTCCCATCCTCAAATTTTTTGAATCCCTATTCAGTATTTAACTAACATTTACGAGCACTCATTTTGAACAACTAACACTTTCTTATTTATCATATTTTCTTGACTCAAAATTTCTAGGATGCTAGAAGGAATGCCACTGGCATTTTGTTTATTTCTTATTTCAGGTTTTCATTGTGAGTTGGGTGAAGGCATAAAGGACAGCAATACCTTTCACACAAGATAGCTCACACACATTTCGTTTCATGGGATTCATTGAAGTTCCCTAGATGAACACTCACTGAAACCATGTTCTCCTTGTGCTTCCTATTTCCCTTGCTCCTTCTTTGCTAACACTCTGAACTTTGTTTCCATTTTAATTAAATGGTTGCTTATTTAAACACAGGAGTGCATTCCGTCTTAAACCTCAAAGGTGACTCAGCGTCATCCACAGCCTCTGGGATCTCTATCTGACTACTATTCCTGGTCTCTTTTATTCTTTTGAACTTTGTTCCACCTTTTCATCTCACTGTATGCAGGACCTCTTAATTAGATCCCTTTTAGAGCAATTTGGTAGTGTAGCCAGGAACCATCTAGTTCGTCTGGTCTCAGAGTTGTAGAGATTAATGTTTTCATGGTCCATCAGTCTATTGGACTAACTGATTCTATATGTCTTATGATTTCCATTATTGTATTGTTCCTCAGACCAAGAGAAACTAATAGTTACACCTATAATGTTTGTTCATCAGCTTTTACGACCGCCAGAGACATTCACCTAAGTAGAATATAAAAGAATTGTGACTTATGCTATGCCTATTAACCTTGGTGCCCTTTGTTTGTTTGTTTGTTTTTGGGGGAGCATCACGTCCTTTGATACTATGATTCGAATGCAACAATGCCAAAAAAATTCCCTGAAGGTGTTTGGCTATTTCTAAAGGTTTTTATAGCATCCCCACCCCCTCACCCCCATATGCTCTACCACACTTATCAATATATTTTCAGCAATATATACAAGTATACTCTGTTAAATCTTTACATTTTCTTGAGTATACTTCCAACCTATGAGTGCTTGGCATGTAGGTTTGGCCTCTCCTTGATTTATCTGTAAATCACTACTATTGCAGGATTGTGTTTATAACAGTGTTTGTCGTTATTGTCTTTAACTCTCAAAGCCTCCCAATAACAACATCAGTTTTTGCTGACCTCCTTTTTATTGAAAGTAGCTTTTCCCTTCACCAAATTGACAGTTATCATCGTCCAGCTGGTGATTTCCTGTTTTTTTTTCCTTCCCCTGGTAACTATCAAAGAATGCTTCTCTCATTTTGAAATCTCTCTACCCCACCCCTATTTTTATAAAAGTGGACTCATATAATATTTGTCTCTTCATCAGTGACTCATTTCATTCAGCAGAAAGTCCTCCAGAGCAATCCATGATTCAAAGATTTATTATTATTCTTTAATGTTTAATAGTGTTCTAGTGCATGTATTAAAAGTATTTTTCTAGCCAGTTTTCCACTAAAGGACATTTAAATAATAGCAGAGTCACTTATAGTTGACAGATTTCAGTGAATATTCAAATTAAGATAAACTAGGAATTTTTTTTCTGGTAATCTTGCAAGCATCAATCAATGAAAATCCTATAAAGAAGTAGAAACCCAAACTAAAAGAGAATGCGATCTGAAATAATGTTGGAAGATGATGTGTTGGAGGGACTCACACTGCACAGTGGTCACAGCAACAGATTTGAGCATGTTGAGATGTGGAAGATAGTACATCATTTCATTGTATTTTACTTGTGGTCATCAAGTGCTGGAGCCAATTCAATGAAAACAAACTACCACAACTCTGGAAAAAATTAAAGTGCCAAAGATATAGAGATAATTAAGTCATGGACTGTCATTTTAGAAATATGAAGTTTAGTGACATGCACACATACTGAGGGGAGTAAGGCAAGGAGGGTAGGGAATGTTTTGTGTATGGGTATGAAGTGTAGCCAGATAACCAGCCTTATATCCCAATAGAACATTCAAATTAAGTGAAGTGAGAAAGCTCTAACCATCATGAAAGGCAAACCATTGTTCAATTGAAAATGATATACATAATCTGATTTTCCTAAATTAGATTTGCGCATTCCTCCCAATCTGAAATTACATGAAAGCCTGCTTTCACCACATTTTGCAAAAGGACCTCAATACAAAATAACTAAAAATGAGGAAAGCCTACTAGAGAGGCTTAACTTATAAATTCTCAAAACTACTAATTACTTAAACTTTCCATTGTGTTTCTGCTAAAGAGATGATGAAACCTTTCGGGAGTGTGTTTCCTGGTAGAAACTTGGAATAAAGTAATTGCTTTATATGTTTTATCTATAGGTGCCTTAATATAGGCATTAACAAGGGAATGGCGCTGCCAAGTCATCATGTTCCCTTCTGTGCAGGTTTCTATGGGCTTTGGAGGGGCGGGGGGCACTGTTAAATTGTCAGACTTGATGCATGGCTCCGACTAGAGTTACTTGAGCATATGCATGCCCTTTACAGAAGGAGACAGTGGACTCTATTATAGACTTATAAAAGACATGTTTTAGACAAGATTCACTAGAGCCAGCATCTGTTTGAAACTATGTAAGGGCCTTTCTCTCAGGAACCACGAATTATCCCTGTTAGTGTCTCCAGTTGATTCAGCCGAATAGTGACCTCATGTGACAGACTGGAATGATTATAGCATCATTTCTTGGCTATAACCTTCAGAGAAGAAGACCCCTTGGTTTTTCTCTTGCGAGTCCTAAGGGTGTATTTGAATCACCAATGTTTAGATTAATAGCAGAGTACATAGCCATCCAGGACAGTCATTGAACAAGGACATCCCAGAGGGGTGCAAAGTCAGAGCACTCAACAACTACCAGAGAAGTGAGTGGCTGGAATATCCTCCAAAGTGTCTCACTCCCAAGAGACAACCATGGCAATGTGCTTCTGAAAATGCACAGCGTTGAATGTTCTGTGGAACAGAGTTACTCTAGACACACTGGGTTACAGCCAGCTCAATGGCACCTAACGACAGCAATAAAAACACATGCGCAAGAAGAAAAGAAAATAAGACATATCCATTTCTACATATAACATGCACTAGGACATGATGCGTGCACTCCCATAATACTGGCAGGCACACAGTACATGTAGGAAACTGACTCCCAAAGGTTTCCTTGCTATAAGAGCAGCATGATAGATACATTGTTTGTGTAAGATTATAATAAGTATATACATGTCTACACATAGGTGCCTGAGAAGGCTTTGTGAAAAATGGAAATCAATAATAATAGGATATCTTTTTAAATCCTTTCATAAGGATTTTCTCCTGTATTCCAATATCCTCTCTACATATACTTATACAGACATACATACAGATGCACACCTATAACATATACACTGGAAACACATATAACTGTGCATATGCATATACACATGCACATATATACACACATATAGTGTATGTGTGTATATGCATTACAAGATTTAAGATATGTAGAACCTTTTTTATATTGCAATGCTATATTTCCACAAATTCTTTGAAGGTCTCTTGTATACACCTGTATACCCCTCCCCAACACACAAGATTATAAGGAAAAGAATGTTCATAGGCATGTGCTTATTTATACTAAAGAGGTTTAAACATGCCTTTGGGATCAGACAAATGACTTTAAGGATACATTCTGTTGTTTCTTTAGAGTGCATTCAGAGAAGGTCTACTTGATAGAATGGTTTCCAAGAAGCTGTCCTGTGGCACACTTTTAAAGGTAGAGAGGTACACTCAAAAGTTTAGAGAGACTTTTACATGCAATTCCTAAGATGTAATCTTAATAATTTTTGTGCAGGATATGGAAGGATCACTGGGCGTTGTTAAGGAGTTTTAAGAAGATTGAAAACTATACTGGTGAGAAGAAGGTCAGGGCATTGGTGCTGATGAGTGATGTTTCATGATGATCACGCATCTGCTCATTCTTCAATGGTTGTTAGGGACAACCTACAGGAGTTCTATTTGGAAATAAGCCTATCAATATCAACAATACCCTATTGATTACCCATTTAGACTTCTTATTTCCCATCAAATAAATTCACATTTAATGGAAACAAAATTGGAATCTATGAGGATGTTATAATCTACCATTTCGGTGAAGTATTAATTAAAGATCATAGAATCCTTTGGAGAAAGAATAGAGAGAGAGAAACAAGGTCTTTCTAAGTCTAAAATCCTAGATAGGAGATATGTGGAGAAACAACAGATAAAATTTTTATATTTGTCCTTAAGCAATGTTCAAATTACTTTGAATAAATAACTTTGACTTATATATATATATATATATTCACATTTATACATATGTGTGCTTGTATAAATATATATTCATGTTTATACATGTATGTATATAAAGATATATTCACACACAAACACACACATATATAAAAGCCCTCACTACATAGTGAGGTAAGCATTGGGCTGTTAGCTGAAAGGTGGGGGGCTCCATGTGAGGAAGATGGGACAGTCTTTGTAAGCAGGATTTATGACCTTGGAAATCATTTGGAATTGTTTGCTATCTTATAGGGGTGCTATGAGTTGATCTCATCTTCCTGGTGGTTGCTGTGCAGTGCCATTGAATCGGAAGGTAGATAGGTAGGAAGGAAAGATAGGTAGATGATAGATAGAGATAGATAGATAGATAGAGATAGATGATAGATAGATAGATGATAGATAGATAGATAGATAGATAGATAGATGATAGATAGATAGATAGATAGATAGATAGATAGATAGATATAGAGATAGATAGATGCATGTTAGTTATACAGGGATTATTCAAAAAGTTTGTGAGGAAAAAACAATTATACTTCAATCCCAGTGTTCCTGAAATTTTTATGCACATATATATGCATGTATCCTTCCTTAGTAGGAAGGATTGGAATGGTCAAAGTGCTTTATAAAGGAGACTCTTAACCCAAATTTCAGAACACTGGAGGTGGAGGTGTCAGGGCAGCAGGGAGCACTGGTTGGTTTTTATCCCCATTGCGGTCTCCCTTCCATTTATAAAATATTTGGTCAGGGTCTACAATACTCCTACAAAAGAGCAGCTTCAGAAAGCCTTTTGAAAAGAATGCTAGGCTGCTATAGGGTTTGGAAAATAAGGAGCCAGAGGTGAGGTTGACAGGTTGTGTTGGGGGGAAACAGACAGACCTGACAGTTTATTTTTAAGCATTTCAAACTTTGGCGGATCAATTTCCTGAAAGGGCTTCCTTCTGATTGTTCTTTTGAAAGTAAGAACTGCCAGGGCTACAACAGAAAGTTGACACCTATTCAGTTCAGCACTTAGAAAAAGCTAAGAGGCAAAAGAAAGACTTTCAATTCCTGTCCTTTATCTTTATCAAGGTGTTCAAAGCACTGAATAGTAGAGTCGGTGTTGAAAAGCATTTTTCATTATATCTACTGTGCAGTCTCAATGAGTCTCAATGAATAGGGAGTCAGGAAGTAAAACTTTTTCCCCCAACTGCTAGAGTTTGAACATGCATTATTATTATTATCATTATTATTATTACTAAATGTGCATTTCTACAACAAACTAATTAAGCAGAGATATCTGATTTGGGCCTAAGCCTATATGATGTGGTCATTGTTCCTGGGTGCATCCTGATGGGTTTGACTCAGGGGGAAACCTATGTACAACAGAAGAAACACCACCCAGCCCACCATCCATACAAATGTTCTTAGGGAAAACAACTAAAATTATAATATTTTAGGTCACTGCTATATCACAGTGCTATCACTGAATATTGCATGATTTTTTTAAAGAAAAGACAAGTTTGCTGTCTAGTATCATTCAGGAAGAGCATTTTAAAAGTACTGCTATCAATTTAGCTCAATTAATCTATGTTTCACTGAAATTTACGAAGCCCTGGTGGTAGATATAGAGAATGCATTGAGCTTCCTGAGGCAGGGCCACCTGCTGGAATTGACCAGTTGCTCCAGCTTGGGGACAATTTCAATTACAGCTGAGTTTGTGAACTAGTGTGAGCTGTGTTGCTTCTGAAATTATATTACGTTTACAAAACACCTGGGTCTCTTGCTGAAATTTAGATTCTGACTCAGTGTGTCTGGGACGCGGATGACATTCTGTATTTCTTACTGGCTCCCAGGTGATTAGCAAGGTCCCACTGAAACCCCAAACAAAACAAAACAAAAGAAACCTTTCTGCCATCTAGTCAGTTCCAACTTAAAGTGATCCTATTTAGGTGCTATAAAATGTCCACCTTGTTAACCTTTCTATGTCTTTCCAAACAGTAATGCTGGGTGTTGAATCCAGAGTTAGTTTCTTGTCTTAGGGTAGTGGTCAGCAAACTGTGGTTCTCCTGTGTGAGAGTGAGGCCCTGAAGTAACATTGAAAACATTTGAAAGTTATTATTTCAGAACTCCGTGATTTCATTTGTTTGGAAAAACATATTTAAGGCTCTTGAGTGAAGAGGGATGGGATTGACTCTTAGGTCTCAAGAGTTTGCTGACCCCTGTCTTAGAGAACATTTGTTTTTGCTTTTAAAGAAACACACTGTATTTATTTACACAGTCCATCCAAAGCAACAAAATCAACCACAACAATTCTGCTAAATATACCATCTATCTGGTTCTCTGTCTCACCATCACCCCAGCTTTCTTCCCTTCTTCTTTAATATCCTATCCCTTCTTCTCCCTGTTCCTCTGTCCCTGATCTTGTTGTGGTCATCAAAGTCTTGTCTTTTGATATATAAACTCGTTCTTCTTTTTCCTATAATAATGGTGTTATTGCATATTTGTCTTTGTAAGACTGATGGTTTGCTAAGAATAGTGTTTTTTTCTCCATATCTTAAAGTATTTATAAGAAAGTAGTCATTGCTTTTTACTAATGCATAATATTCCATTGTGGTATTTTTTTTAATAGCAGAAAGGTGAATGTTTGACTAACAGGTTGAAATGAATGCACAGAGAAAGGTAACTCCTTTTAATTATGTGCTCTAGTTCTGAGGGCACGTGTAGGCCACACTTTCTTGATTGTGCCCATGTGTATGTGTGTATCTCTGCTTCTATCATTTTCTGTCTTGCCCACCTTTGTAGCTTAGTGGTTAGAAACGGGGTAGATAAAGTACTGCAGATGACTTTTGGATTGATTCAAGGCATAGGATGGAGATGATCATATGTTTGCAGGCTGCATTTTTCTTTAGAAACAATTCCTTTTGGTTTCTGATGGGCAAGAACTTCTCTTGATTAGAGGTTGAAACTGTGGCTATTGTTGTTAGGTGCTGTTGAGTCTTTTCCAAGTCAGAGTGTCCCATAAACAACAGAATGCCCCCTTGGGTTTCATCCTCACAATGCCTGTCAGGTTGCAGCCCATCACTGCAGCCACCGTGAATCCATCTTGGTGAGGATTTTCCTCTTTTTGTCTGACCATCAACTTTACCCAGCCCTTTACTATCAGATGGAAAAACCCATCAAAATTGTTCTAAGGTCATAAAAGTTTTAAAACATCTCATTATCTCTTATTTTATACATTTTATAATGACCTTTAAAAAGGAAAATAAACTTAGTATTTAACAGATTAAACATAGACAAATTTTTTTCTTTTATAAAAGGTATGTGGAGAATAAAAAAAAGTATGTGAACTTCCAGTTATAAAAAAATAAATGTTAATGCAATCTAATCCCATCAATTAACTTTGAGTTCTTGATCCTAAAGTAGCTGGATGTATGGATACAGAGACACACACATACTTGAACATGTATCATTTCATTTGTTCTTTATATTAAACCCATTTGATTGATGAGCATGTACATGTTATAAAGTCAAAGTTGAGCTCCAAAAGAAAGAAAACTGCCATGTACACCTCATCAAAACACCATCCAGTGGTAAAAGATTTATATATATATATATACACACACACACACATATATATACACACACACACAACACTGTCTTAGCAGGCCTTGTTAGACCAATTATAATGCCAAACTCTTTCAAATGATTGTCTGTTAAATAATATAACGCAGTTTGTAACAGAGGAGGGAAACATAAAATAGCTCCGAAGTGAAGAGGAATTTCCAAACTGGAGGTTTATTTACTCTGTAGAGGAAGCATGTATGGACTCGGATTGGGGGGCTCTATTTTGTAATGGCAGATCCATACCTTGCATCCTGGGACTTAACCTCTTGGGTAAAATGAGCCCACATTTTTTTCAGAGGTTGACAGAGATCACTCACAGTCTGATTTTCCCAATACAGAAGAAGATGGTCAGCTAAAACCCTTTAAAACACTCAAATTGGATGTTCACCTGTTCAGTTCAGAGCAGAAGAGCAGGAAAATCTGTAACCTTCAGCATTAACGCAAGGAATCTCTATCTTCACTTTCTTGTCTTGTCTCAAAGAGGTAAAGGTACAGTTTTCTGAAGTCAGAAATTGCTTAACTCCTGTGTGGGCAAGCCCAGTAAGCCTTTCTCAGTTTCTTTAGGGATAAAAGCAAGACCCATTGCATGTAGTTTCTGTGACTATTGAATAAGATGGCATTTACATGGCATCGCGAATAGTGCATGGCTGTCATCAAGCCCAGACTTTCATTAGAGAGCAAGAACCTAACATGAAATCGTCCAGGAATTCTAAAAAGTAGGAAGTAAAATTTGCAAGTTAAAATTGTGGCCATTCTTTTTTAAATAACACATGACATAGATTTTTTTTCTCATCTATTTACACCCTAATTCCCCCAGGAATCCTATTTGTAGTTTTGAACTTTACTGGCTTTTCTCACATATAAAACATGTATTCTTTAAATACCTACCATATAACAGCACTGCTCTAGTTCCTATGGATAGAACAGTGAATTTAAAAGATTCACATCCCTACCTTCATCAAGCTGACATTCTGGATGTTGGTGTCAGACAACTAGGATAAAGGGAAGTGAGCTCATCTGCCAAGTGATTATATGTGTTATGGAGAAAACTGAAGTATGGAAGGAGGCTAAGAGACCCAGAAGAGGGTAGTAAAGTTTAGCAATGAGGTGGCGAATGACAGGTGGTAGAAGAATTAGTTGAGAAATCTTTTCAGGAATTTGAAGGAAAAGGATTCTAGAAGGCATGACTAGCAAGTACTAAGGTCTTAGTTGGGAGGAGTCTGGTAAATTAAAAATAAGGAACCAATGTGCCTACAGCTAAGGAAATGATGGGAGAAGGAATAGCAAATGAATTGGAGCAGAAGCTTTCAGATATGAATGAGGCACTGAGTCTTCTGATCTGTCATTCTGAATCACTGGTTTGCAAGGTTGGGAAGAGGCAAACATAAAGTACTTCCAATAAGTTTGCAGGTGATAGAATCCAATTAAAGGGGGACCCAATGAGAGTCACTGTATCAAATGATAATAATAGCTCCAGTTCATGCTCAGTGTTACGGGATATTATACGGGTTTTGTTTTCACTTTACCTAATAGATCAAGCAACTGGCAGATTTTCATTAGAATTATTATTTATTCAGATGAAAAAAATCATTCAACACAATAAAATATAATAAGTGAGGTCCTCCACGTGTGGTGAACATTATCAAGAAGTAGAACTTCCAAAGCCACCTTTCACCTTACCTTTAATAAGCTGCAGGTTTAACCTCCTCATAGCTGGTACAATAAGTTGATGTTCTATAAAATATTAAATATAAGAAGAAATTCATCCAACCTGGTTCCTATCCAGCATCAATCCAGTATACATATAAACTGGATCATTCAGCAACACATAATTTATTTTAAAATCTAGCAAGCAAACACAAGGGAACCATTTTTTACACAAATATGTTGACATTCTTTAGACTAGTTTCTAGTGCTGATACTATTACTATGTAAGTTTCTTCACATAACGTTAATTAAGTCCCTTGGTGATGCAGATAAATGTTACTATCATCATCACTTAGATGAACTTTGATGCTATCTCTAATACAATGCCACAAGTTAAAGAGGACACTCTTTAAGAGAAGAAGAAGAAAAAAGTTAACACTGTCAGATCAAATTATAGTTTGGTTGTTTGATGCTGTGGTGTTTTAATGCAAGAGTCTTTATAACATCTTTATTTTGTATAGCCTTCTTTGAAGCAAACTGTATTATGAACACAGATTGAAGGCATTTTCCTGAACAATATATTTTGGGTGAACCAAGGTTGCCATTGTAGTTGATTATCTGGCTTTTTTTTCTAGCTTTTTTTGCTATACTGTTATGTCTTTGTTTTTCAATAATTGTATCCACAAATAACAATTATAAACATTGCAATCTTTATTAAACTTTATTCTAAATGTCTTGTTTGTCCTACCAAAGCCTACTTTTCAAATTTGTTCTTTATCTTTTTGGCTTTGGATTAAAAAATAGAAGAAGAAAATTGTTTGGGACATTATTCCTTAAAGGAGATGACTCTAGCTCAAAACATAGATAAATTTATACTTCCCATCCACATACTTCTATCACTTACCTATCAGTTTGACCTACTGTGTCGTTATGGTACTGGAAACGATGTCAATGGTATTTCTAATGCCAGCAGGGTTATCCAGTAGGAACAAGCTTCAGTAAACTTTCAAAACCAAAAACAGACTCTGAATAAGGATTAGTATTAGCCACTCAAAACCTTATTATAGCAGCAGAGCATTGTATAACAGTGCTAGAAGATGAGCCTCTCAGGTGGGAAGCCTCTGAAAATATAACTGGAGAACTACCTCTTCAAAATGGGGTCATCCTTAAAGAATTTAATGCATCAATGCTTTTAGAAATTTTATTAACTAATGGACCACCACCCAAAAGGATATCAAACAACTACAAAAATCATTAATAATCAGAATGGGACATGTTCAATGGCTTTAGAAATAAATGTAACACGTAAAGATCTATGCCCTTAACATTACTGAGCATAAATGAACTAGTGTTGGCCATTTAAAATTGGACAATAATAGGGTTTACTGTTCTAAAAATGACATGACAGATATAACTCAAGAAATTATGGTGCCTTCAGGATCAGAAAGACTATTCCAAGATCCTTCTTGAAGTACAATGTTGTCTGCATAGGATGGCATTTATCTACCTATGAGGAGGGTCAGTTAATACAATTGTGACTCAAATTTACATACCAACAACTAAAGTCAATGTGTTAGTCTGGTATACTAGAGAAACAAGTTCATAGGCATGCATATGCATTTAAGGAAGAGGTTTATATACAAGAGGAATGGAACATTGAGAAAGCATCCCAACCTGGTCCAGTCCAGGTCCATAAGTTCAATATTAGCCCTTATGTCAGATACCAATCCATAAATCCTTTTCAGACTCACAAAGCACATGCAATGACACCAGGACAATTGCAGGCCAGTGAGTACATGGTTTTATATATCCAGTGGCGGTAGAAACATCTCAGCACTGGCAGGAGTCTCCCAAAGCTCCTCCACTTTCCAGGGCTTAGAATCTATCAGTATGTTGCCATGTGTCTTGTCTGTGGCAATGTATGCCAGGGAACTGACTCTTGTGTCTTGTCAGTAGAGCATCTTCAAGAAGGAAAAATACTGTGAGATTTCCCAGAAATTCTTAGGAAAAAGCCAAGTCCACACAGAGGTCTTATTGGCTATCTCCAAATTGACAGGCTAGACTCTACCTCTACACTCCCAATTCTGAAATTGAGATGATTACATGACTGCCACAGTCAATGAACTCTATGACCTAACCAGCCTTAAATTGATCACACATGCAATCAAAATGAATTGGAAATTACTAGTGAATCAGAAAATTTGAAACAGAAGGGAAAAATCAGCAGGTGGAATATGTGGATTTAATGATAAAAAACGATGCTGGAGATAGCGTGATATAATGTTGCAAAGCCAACAACTTCTTCACTGCCAAGACCTTTTCTGACAACATAAACTTTAATTATACACATGACCACTTTAGATGACATGCACAAGAATAAAACTGACTACATCTGTGGAAAGAAGTAATGGAAAAGTTCAACATTATCAGTCACGACAAAACCAGGAACCACCTGTGGAACAGACCTTCATTACTCTTATGTAAGTTCAGGTTAAAGAAAACTAAATCCACAAGAGATAAAATATGAGCTTAATGATATCCTGTCTGAATTTAAAATCATCTCAAGATGGGCATTTCAGAATACTTCAATGGGCCTGGGTGAAATTTGCACATAGACAAAGAAAGAATAGTTGAATAGAACAAAAGGATATACGATGATTTTAAACTTGGAAAGTGTGTACCATGACTGTATCATTTAACCATATTTATTCTGTCTCTATCCTGAGCAAATAATCCAAGAAAATGGACTATATGAAGGGAGCTGTGGAGTCAGGATTGGAGGAAGGCTCATTAACAGGGAAGCAAATTTGGAACACTTGTGACCTTCAGTATGGGCTGGAGCACAAAACCCACCCTACTCAAAACGGAACCAATAGACAGCTTCCTGATAAACACAGAATAGTGTGAAGCTGTCAATAATTTCATTTTGCTTGGATACCCAGTAAGTCTTCATGAAAACATCAGTCAAGAAATCAATGTATTACATTGAGCAAATCTGCTGCACAAATCCTCTTTATAGTGCTGTAGATGAAGGATATTATATTAAAGACTAAGTTGTGTCTATACTGAGCTATGGTGATTTCAACCACATCAAATGCATTTGAAAGCTAGAAAATGAATAAGGAAGATTGGCAGAGAATGAATGCATTTGAATTATGGTGTTAGAGAAGCATATTGGAAGTATGATGGACTGCCAGTAAAACAAACATATATTGGAAATAAGTACAGACACAAGGTTCTTTAGAAGATAGAATGGAATGACTTCCTCTCATGTAATTTTAATGTGAGCATCTTATTAGGATAGACTAGTCCTTGGAAATGACATGGTGACTGATAGGGTAGAAAGTCAGTCAACGTGAGAGCCCTTCATGGAAGTGGATTGGCGTGATTGCTGCAACAATGAGCTCAAGTACATCAGTCATTGGGATGAGGAGTCAGGGCTGGGCAGTGTCCCTTCTGTTGTACAGCAACTCTCTTTGAATTGTTGCAGAATTCAAGGCACCTAACTCCCACAACACCCCTAATGTCCTAACTTTCTAGGATACTGTCTTCTGCCTTGTTTGTTTTTGTTCAGACTGTTGCATGTGCCCATTTGATCACTTTACAAAAAGGTTTCACTGTTTTATGTAAAAAAATATTTTCTCCAGAATGCATGCTTAGACACTGAAAGCATAAGGTCCCTCTGACATTCGAGAATCCATGTTTGTTCTTCTGTCTTTTCTGGATTTTAACTCCTTCAAAGATTTTTGTGGTGATATTTAATTATAGCTAAACACTTCTTTATCCATAACTTGCTAGTACCATCCTCTCTGGCTTTCTAAATTTTGAATAATAAGCTATCAATTTACCTCAAAACAAGGGGATTAGTGGTAGTAGCTAACATTTATTGAGAGATTACTATGTGTCAGAAACTGAGCTTTCTGTGTCTGTGTACCTTATGACATTTTATCCTCATAATATCCATCATGCAATGCACGCAGAAGAAAAAATGCCTAGGAAAAAGTACACAGCAAGAAAGCAGGATGGCCAGTCATCTCTCTGAAATGTGAATCCAGAGTTCATTCTCCCTTAAATCAATGTAAAAACAGCAAAAAGAAATCTGCTACTACCATTCTTTACCATCATCATTTTTATCACCATTATTGTAAGTACATGTACTTATAATACATAATCTAAATGAACTAGGAAAACCTGGCATAATGAACTAATGTTGGAGATTAAAATACCAACATCAATAGCAGCAACAATAATTAAAGTCTCATTAAAAACACCCTATATATTAGTTAGCTTTACTCCATGTTATGACCTCAAATATTTGGAGGGGTAGACATCCCTGTATATGTGTTGAAGAAAATGAAAATCTACCTAATTACTCCATTAATTCACTTATGTAATATGTGGCTGAAGTTTGAATTGCATTTGACAAGGACAACACATGACTTATAACAGACTTAGATGACTTTTATCATCAACAATGCTGAAACACAAAGTTCTTCTTTATCGAAGCAATTGTTTACTCATGGAATTCTAGACCCTTCATGTAGTAACTATATTTATAATTTTTAAATTCATTATTTTCTTATCTCAAGTCAATTGTGATATAATAGATATTTTGGATTAAGAAGATTCACGTGACCAAGTATACTTATCTCCCACTACCATCATTTCAATATTACCTTTTCTCACCAACAAAATTCAAAAGCCACCTCAATCTAGTACAAAGGAGAATCAATACTTTTGAATTTTTGTGCTGGTAAAGAATATTGACTGTTTCATGGGCTGCCAAAATAACGATCCAGATTGTATTAGAAGTAGAGCCAGAATGCTCTTTCGAAGCTGCAACGGTGAGATTGTATCTCCTATCCTCTGCTCATGCTTTCAGGAGATAGCAGTCCCTGGAAAAAGACACCATGCTTGGTAAAATAGAGGGGCAGTGAAGCAGAAGAAATCGACTTTGGGCAAGATCAATGACAAAGTCAACGATCTCCTGTGGGTTTCTAAAACTGTAGCTGTTCACAGGCGTAGGAAGCCTCTAACTGCTGGTGGCTTTCACACTGTCACCCATGTGGTTCAAAATCTAATCCATGACCACTGTATCTCCAAGGTTCCATACCCGCCTTAGAACTGTGGGTACAGTTCTACTCTATTCTGTTTGTATGCCATGAGTCAGAATCCACTCTAAGGAAAAATGTGAGGAGCAAGGCATGCAAAAGCTTTAAATCTACTGTCTTATTTCAAATATGCCATCTTATTTATCTACTAGATATTATGAGAGGACCCATTTTAGATATGAAGTCACGGAGTTACTGAGAGTTCTTGGAGCATTTGCATAACGTTGCTATTGTCAAGTGGCAAAGGGCATTAAAGAGAGTCCTCATGAACATCTCGGCTTGTATTTCGAACTTGGCCACAATTCCCTTTTGCCGTGAAATTTTCTTGAGGCTTTCAGATGTCACAATTCTCACTTTTTTGAGATTCCCCTATTTTTTAACCTAACTCTTGGCATTTACCACTTCTTCCCTTTGTCTCTATAGGTCCCTAAACTGTTTCAATTCCATCCATAACCCAAATGTTGGAACGTTGAGCACACATGTTAGTGTCACAAAGGAATGGCCTGGGGATCTGCTTCCATAAAGACTACAAAGTGAAATACTTTGAGACAATTCTATTTTGTAATATATTCTATCTCACCAACTTTAAAAGAAATAAAATAAGTTTTCTTAGCCAAGGTACAATTTCAGGAGCATACTTCCGAATGATGATGCATCTTAATAATAAGATTTAAAACTAATGATATTTTACTGAAAGTAGATCTTTAAAATTCTTGTAAAGTCTGAACCCTTTCACCTTAGGAAATGTCTTTTTAAGGATGCTAATTCTTGGCATTGCTTTTTATTATGCCTAGCCTGAAATGTTCAGCCAAATTTTCCTATTCTTAAATCACTCTCCTAAAAACCAGTTTGTCAAAACATGCACTTCAAGGGTCTCTGGCTTAAGGGAAAACTTCCCTTGTGTTTTGATTAACTGGTTTTATTTTAGGAAACTGCAATAGAATTGTAAGAAGACAACTAAAACCTCACCCTCTTCAATGTCAATGAATCTTTTTCCTTAGGAATGTTTCGGAAGATGGTCAATGTAGAGTTACCAGAAAGGCAAATTATAGATAAAGAGATTTGATTGGATTCTGAAAGGGAAAGATTGTGTTGTGATATGTTATTTTCTTCTTACTCTGTTAATTTACATATTTCCACACCAATAGTTAATGACACAGAAACACTTTCATTTGTCATTCAGTGAATATATCCTCTGCTGTATCATTGGACCCTTTCCATTCTCTCAGTTGTCATCTCAGCAGCCCTTGACACAGCTGGTCATTGCCTCTCGTGGTAACACTTTCCCATTCCTCCCCTTCCAGGAGTCACCTGTTTCTCATCTCATTCTTAGGTGGCCATTCCTTTTTATGTCTTCTGTGTTGTTGCTCATTCGATTCTATTCTTCAGCGTTCCTTAATGCTCAGCCATAAGCTGCTTGACATTCTTTAAGATGCAGGTTTCAGTCTTCTCTCTTTTAAATGCAATTTAAGCTTTACTCATGCCCATAGATAAATCATGTAAAAATTTGTATTTCTAATCCATTGTACTCTTTGAACTCCAGATTTATGAATTACTAGAGACTCCAAGGTCTATATGAGTGGATCCCTGCATTTTCTTTCCCCCAAAACAAACACCTAACACAGACCCCCTCATTTTTCTTCCTGGAGTCTTTGGTTTTTAGGCCTATTTCCTAGAGTCTTGGTTTTAGCTCTATTTCCTTTGATACAGAATTCTGTTAGTTTTCAGTTTTTAAGTTATACTATTTTGTTAATTTATAATCCTTGTTTTAATATCAGAAGAATTCAGTCCACAAATTACAGAGTAAGATAAAAATGCAATGAATATCTGGAAAAGAATGAGCTCTTTTGAGACTTGAGCAGGAAGCTGTATTGAACCCATGGTAGAGAGTTGGTTAAGCACTAAATTACCAATCACAAAGTCAGTGGTTTGCATCCACCTGTCGTTCTAAATCCTTAAACCATCGAAAGGTTAGGAAACCCAAAAGGGGAGTTCTTTCTGTCCTGTATGGTCACTAGGAACTACAGTCAATTATATGGGAGATTTTTCTTTTTCTTTTTCTTTTTTTTTTGTATGGGAGGCTGTGCAGTAGTACAGGCTAAAGTTAGACACTGCAGAACCAGAACTTAGCTTGAGGAGAGTGGGGAACTAAAAGCAGAACTGAATATATGTGGAAGGTGTGAGGGCAACGTACCATGTCAACATGTAAGCTATCATAGCATTTTTCACACATACTTTGAATATCAAAAGTTTTGTCCTTCCAATTATGTAGCAAACACTTCTGAGTACATTTTTATGCAAAAATGTCAGTGAGTAAGATGTTAAATGTTTCAGAGGTGTGAGCCTCCTTTATAAGGGAAACATGAGTGATTGTGCACAGGTAGAGCATGTGTACCATCTTGTAACAAGATTGAAAATGTTATCTTTTATTTATTTTTCCCAGTGATTTTATTGAGGGCTCTTCCAGCTCTTATAACACTCAATACAGCATTTGTATCAAGCACATTTATATACATGTTGCTATCTTCATTTCCAAATATTTTGTACTTAAGCCCTTGGTATAAGCTCCTCCTTCACTCTCCTTTTTTATAAAGAAAGTTTTCAGAGATACATTTGTATCTCTGTGGATTGAACCAACCTCCCTCACTATGAGACAATTATAACTCATAGCAATCACCTAAGACAAAATGGAATATCTTCTGTAGGTTTTTGAAGTATTCAATCCTTTTTTTTGGGGGGGAAGAGTGGTGCTGGGGGGAGGGTCAGATATTTCTCTTGAAGATTAGAAGTATCCAATAGTTGGTCTTTGGGGGAACAGTCAAACACAGAATGCAAAATGGCATCAGGCCTCGTTATTTACTGCACAAGAACTTTTTTTTCTGTCCTCTTTTTAAGATAACAAATTGGAACTGCCTGCTATTCCATTCCCAATAAAGGGTAAGTGAAGGGGGAGATTCCAATATCATATAATTTTAACTGTTAAGATATATCTTTGGATCAAAGGGCACCACATGAAGTATAACTTGACCTAATATTTCACACAGCACAAACTACTTTAAATAAATCCAGTGGGCACCTCCCTTACCTCAGGTTACCTCACACAACATTAAAATATCCTGATTTTTTTTATAGGAAATCAGAGTTACAGGGGTACATAGCCTATGTCCTATAGTTCAAAAAATAGAGTGGACTGAGGGATGCTGGTGCTGTCTTTATAATCAGGAGATCAAATGTACCCATAAGCTGGTCTAACATTTGGGGCACTAACATGTATGTTTGTCAGTGTCATCTTCCTTTAGGAAACTTGATTCTCTTTAGGTTTTGATTTCATAGAGTGGTGTATTGTTATCTACTCATTTGTTGACATCCTAAAACATTTGAATTTGTGAACAGTGAGAATTCAAACATACTTATTTTGCCCATGTGTATCCTGGATATAAACTAGTGGCAGTCTTTTGAGGAGAACAAGTCTATACTAAATGGTTGAATTCAGAAAAAGTGTGCTTCAGGTTTGTGTACTTTAACAATTTTTGTTTAGTATGCAGAACAAATCATCTGGGCATCAGGACTATAAAGACAAGAATTTAGTCCCAGAATTGATGGAAGGCTTAGTGCAGAGGACATGAAACCCAACTTATGGAACTAAGAATCTTCAATATGGATGACATAAGGAAACAAATGCTTACAGTTAGACCAGTAAATAACATCATGAGAAATAAATGTGAAAGATTTATGGATTTTATTTTAGTGGGATCCGTCAGCACCCAATGGAAACAGCAATGAATTAATCAAGTGCAATATTGTCTTGAATATATTTACTGCAAAAGCCCACATTAAAGTGTTATAAAGAATATATATCGCCATGGGACTAAGATACAGTTGACACAAGCCCTGGTGTTTTCAATCATCTAATATTCATGTGAATGTTGGACAATTGATAGAATTTATGTAATTCAATGATAGTAGTGCCCCAAATATTGAATACACCAAGATTTCTAGAGAAATGAGCACATCTTTCTTAGAAGAAGGACAGTTAGAATATTCATTCGAACCAAATATGGCAGAGCTTCTTATATTATAAACTTGTTGTCAGGAGAAACCAGTCTTTGGAGAAGAGCAGTGTGCTTGATTTAGTGGTATGTCAGCAAAAAAGTGGAAGACTTCCAGAGAGACAGATTCACATAGTGTCAAGTATCACAACAATCATCAGAAAGGTTTGGGACTGGACAGTATTTTGTTTTTGCTGGATACAAGGTCATCAGGATGAGTTGGAACTATTCACAGCACCTGACAGTGACCCTTAACAGTGTTTGTTCAGATGAATGCTCCCAAATTAAAACCATTCAGCTATTAACACTGTTTGTAGAATAGAGGGTAAATCTCCATATCGTCATTTATAAGATCATACTTTATTTAACCCTTCTATTTCTAACGCATAAATTCCTTATTTCTAAGTAAAGTTTTTTTATAAAAAAACATATCATCCTACTGAAATGTGTATAGCTTGATGAGTTTTCATGAAGTTAACATGTCTACATGTAATACAGTGAATTATTTTGCATAGCTTGTCTAGCGAGAGTCTTTGGAAATCCTACCATCAGAACTTTGCCTGATAAGTGTGGGTAAGGGCAGATGGATGAACATACTGGATAGGATACAGTTATGAGAAGAAGTCAGATCACAACACACACACCCCGTCCTGCTTCATGGAACCAGCTCTCAGGTCAAGACACAAAAAAATCCCAGATTCAGAATTTTCTCTGCTGCCTTCCTCAGTCATTCTCTACCCAACAAAAGAGTGGCCACTACCCTGACTCTATGGGCATTGATTAATTTCCCAGCTTTTAAATTTTATACAAGTGACAAA
The DNA here is from genome assembly GCA_004026705.1 of Nesogale talazaci. Lineage (NCBI taxonomy): Eukaryota > Metazoa > Chordata > Mammalia > Afrosoricida > Tenrecidae > Nesogale > Nesogale talazaci. The sequence continues at coordinate 63,478 of PVJH01004868.1, read as the reverse complement.
ACAACAATAGCAACTGGATAGTATTACACAGCCGGGCTTTTGCTTAGGTTTAATATACCTCCTTTGGCATATCAGCTTTATTTTTATATGAGTATCCTAGTCTATTAGTCTGTGTTTATTATTGCGTAAGTAATAGTGTTGTATATAGCAAATAAACTAGTCATTCTATTGCTGTACTATGTGAATGTATACCACACTTTTAAAATTTACTCTTTTTTTTTGCTTCACTGCTCTCTGGTGGTGGGAGTAGGAGGCCCAGCCTTTGCTCCTGTAGAGCTGCTGCTGGAATTGAACCTCCATCCCAGTGGGCCTCAGTCCCACGCACAGCCACTATGCCACTGGGGCTCAGCCCTAAAATTTACTCTTGAAGTAAAATTTGTTTCCCGTGGTTGGCTATTATAAGTAGTTCTATTATGAGCATTATTGTGCATGTCTTTTGGTGAACATGCCCACGCTATTCTGTGGGTCTTATGACTGGATATATGGCATGCATAGGTTTTGCTTGAGTAAATATTTACACTCTTGCCATCACTATAACAGAGTTGTAGTGTCCCAGCATTCAGTGTTTCTTGTTCTTTTCATTTTAGCAATGACTGGACAGTGACTATACAGTAACAGCACATTAGGTTTTAAATCATAGTTACCCAATGAACAATGGCATTTGATGACTTTCATGTGTTTATTGGCCATGTGACTGATTCAGCTGTCTCTCCGTCTTCTCATCTGTGGTTTGGGCCAACGTTGCCTATTTGGTCATATAAGCGGTTTGTTCTGAGATGCACATTTTTCACTTTGCTCTATAGTGCATTGCATTAATTGCTTTCTTGAAAGTTTTTCTTTGTTCTTTTACCCTCTGGGCATAAAGAGACCAACAGCTGCTTCTTAGATGAACACTGGCAAGGTTTTAACCATAGATATACATTTACCAAAGCACTAGATAGAATATTCAAATTATTAAAAATATATATTACAAATTGAGCTAACTAGATATTATCCAAGGATAGGGTCCTCATTCTTCATAACTAGTGATATAGAACTAATGTCTAAGTATCTTTGATAACTGTAGTCCTGTATATTTAGTTACAATATTTGCATACATATATTACTTTAGTCTTCCAAGTTTAGTTTCTACCATGGACGCTTTGTTTCTTACTATTTGTCTTATTAAAGACTTTTTCTTTGTCTTAACAGTTTCACAGTTCTAATCCCAACTCATTTGTTAAACCTTCTAAATGCCTTCCTCAACTACTTAAGTAATTAGCCTTGTTCACTAGCCCAAGGCTAACTTCTATGCGGCACTGGACAGATATGCCTCCAACATATGGTTTTCCTTACACGCTATCATTTTTCCCCATTTTATTGAGAACTTTTAGAGCTCTTATCACAATTAATACATATATCCTTTGTGTCCAGCATATTTGCACATATGTTACTATCATATTGCCAAAATATTTTTTTACTTGAGCCCTTGGTATTAGTTCATCCGCCCACCCTCTCCACCTCCCTCATGATCCCTTGATAATTTATAAATCAGTATTCTTTCCATCACTTGCACTTACTACTTCTCCCTTCAACCACTTTTCTGCTGTTTGTTTCTCTAGGAGGGGGTTATATGTAGATCATTGTGATTGATTCTCCCTTTTTTCACCCCACCTTCCCATTCCCCTCCTGGTATAGCTACTCTCATAATTAGTTCTGAGAGGTTTACCATTCCTGGAGTCCTGGTGTTGTGAGCTCTTATCTGTAATAGTGTACATGCTTGGTTTAGCCAGACTAATAAGGTAGAAATGCAGGTCTTGATTGGGGAGAGATGGATGGAGATAAAGCAGTAAATAACCAGAGAAAGATTGTGTGTTTCATCAGTGCTACACTGAACCCTGCCTGGCTCTTCTTTATGACCCTTCTGTAAGGGAATGTCCAATTATCTACAGATGGTCTTTGGGTCTCCACTCCACCCACCCCTTAATTCACTTCGGTATAATTTTGTTGTTTTGTTTTGGGTCTTTTATGTCTGATACCTGGTACCATAGATACCTCATGATGACAAAGCTGGATATAGCTTTTCCATGTGGGTTTTGTTGCTTCTCAGATTGATGGCCATGTGTTTATCTTTAATCCTTTAATATCCTAGATGCTATATCTTTTAATAGCCAGGCACCATCAACTTTCTTTACCACATTTGCTTATGAACCCATTTTTTTTCTTCAGCAATCCTAACAGGGAAGCTGAGCATTACAGAATCCCAGATTATTAGAACAAAGTGTTCTTGACTAGAGGAAGGATTTGAGTGGCGACCCAGGGTTTATATGATACCTTCATACTTATCAAATAAATATATAGACCTATTTCCCTGTTATTATATAAAATGTATTTACATGCGTACATGTCTGTATTTAGACCTTTATGAATGTCCTTTGCCTCATAGTTCTCTCTTCTATTTTTTTTTTACTTTCCTCTTATCCCACTATCATGTCCCACCTTCATTTATGTATCAATATTTCCTCTTGGCTATGTTGTCCTTGATCAAGCCCCACCAGGCATCTCATGTCCTCCTCACCATCAAATTCTAGATCACTTGTTGTCCCCTTTCCTTTCCCTATTCTGATACCATCTCTGACCCATAGCACTCTACTATTCTTCTACATTCAATAATTCCTTCCAGTGGTCACAAAGGACTCAGACACTACTCATGGGATTTCTTAGGGAAAATAGCAGGAGCCCTGGTGGCAGAGTAGTCACTGATTTGGATGCAATATGTGAGGCCCACAGTTTAAAATCACCAACTGCATCTCGGGAGAGCTAAGTGCTTTTTTCTCCTATAAACAGTTACTATCTCAGAAACTCTCCAGGCCGGTTCTACCCTGTGCTAGACAGTCACTATAAGTCGCCATCAACGTCATGGCAGGGAGTTTATTTGTTTTTGTGTGTTGGTAGGGAAGTTAACAGATTTCTTGTTAGGATCAATCATGCTTGGGATAGTGTGGTTCAGAACAGCCTCTTCCTGACCATGCTCACAGGCACACCTCTCTCTGGCACTCAGTCTTTCAGCCACATAGCCCAAGGGTCTCTGCTCTCTTTGGGGAATTATTTTAGAACTCTGTTGACACTGATAAATACCAAAAGGAGACTCACATTTGTAAGCCAGCTAGCTACAAGAAGGAACTCACTTTATTTGTTCTGTGGGCTTGGGACTCTGACACTGTCTTATGTTCTAGGTGTTGATTCCTCTTTGCTGACTCTTCTCTGCAAAGGAATCTTGGGGTTCAGAAAACACACTTTGTTTATCAGTTTTCCTTCCTGGAAGTCATGCAATCCCTAAGAAACTCTTTCTGAGATGGCTCAATTTATGGCCAATGGTCTGACAAATGTGACAACTTTCCATGTTATGGTTCTCCATACCTTTTGTGTATGTTCTGACCCCGTCATTTGGTAGGGATTATGTAGACTGTCGCAGGAAGAGCCTACAAAAGAATTCAGCTATAGCAAAGTCTCCCTATATGATCTCTAGTAGTACTATAACCATTCCTCCTGCTATTTATCATGCTTATAATTTAATATTAATGTATATAGCTATTAGATTAATGTCTATAGGTGTACTACAAAGAATCATGCCTATTTCTATTTACTATATCATCTACAGAGGCTAGCAGAACACCTAACCCATATTTGAGTTCAAATATGTTTTAATTGAGTGACTTAATGAATGAGCTTTAACTTTGTCCCAGCAACATTACAAGATGAGTTGAAAATTATATAATTCTGGGCTCCTTTCCAGTCCAGAAACTATAATTAGTAACTTAAAAAAGTCAACTTTTTTGACAGGAATGATGCCAATTGTTTTCTGATACCTTTTTTTTTCCCCAGCACTGGTTTTATGTTAAATAATGGCTATTTTCATTTTTACGATAGGAATATCACATTGTGATTTTTAATCCTTTAAGAAACATATAGGAAATGTCAAAAGGTGTTTGTAAAAATAGATTTAAGATATAAACTTTTTGAAGCCTCCTTGTGTTTTCTTTCAGAAAAAAAAGTTCAGAAAATTACAGAGATCATACCCCATTTGATATTTTAACAGGAAGTTACTAGAATTGTATAAATTTGTGTAAAACAGTCTCCCAATGTCATCTATTCTTGTGCCTTCTCTATTGTGTAACTCTAACCTACAGAATACCTATAATAATACAATGAAACCTTTTCAATGGCAGAGATTATCATTTATTATCTTCTAATACATGTGGCATTGATAATAAACTAATAATGACTTGTAAGAAGCAGTGTAAGTCACAGTGACACTGGGCTCATGAGACAAATATAGGAAGAGAAGTCTTACTTCAGATTGACTTCTTGGAGAGCTGGGGTATAATAACTGATTGCGTCCTTTTCCCATCTGAAGTCAAGAAAGAGAGTCATCGGGCAGGAATAAAAATATCAACTTTATTGTTGTTAAGGTTAGATTGGAGACTTACTTCACTTGAAGCATAAAATTAGACTTCCTATTTTATATTGCTGAGAGATACCACCAGCACATTTTCACCTCTTACCAACCCAGTATGCAACAGAGCAAAATACCACCTGGTGCTGTGTCATCCACATACTTGTTCTCATATGTCAGCCCATTGTTGCAGCCACTGTCAACGTATATTATCGAGGGTCTTTCCCTCGGACATGAGGGACATGAGATGAAGCTTCCTAATTCGTACCCCTGAACGCAGACCCCACTGAAGAGAAAGTGTGAATATAAACATGTTCAATTTCTCTAGATTGCGAGGTTATGAATACATGGGCAGACTTATCAAAAGGTATCTATTCATAACATGTAAATGATTTATTCCAATCAAGCTACTAATGAGTGTTCAATTTTCACTGTTATTGATCGTATAAACTAGTGCTTTTCCCTGAGAGGAGTAAAGGAGAGTATGATATTAATATATTTCATCTGAGTAGCAAAGAAGACATCATCTCAAGGAACTCAAGAGAGGGCAAGTAGCAATCTATTTATCATGAGAGATGCAGGTAATACCTATGAAACTAAGCTAGTGTCCATCAGAGAAGGTGTATTTTAATGAGATGATCTTGGAAGGCTACCCTATGGAAATAGATTTTAAACTAAAATCTAGCTTATAAAATATCGTCAATTTACAGTCTAAAAGAAAGAACATTTAAATTATTAAAGGTTCATGGGAGAGAGGAGGAAAATATAAGGAACTGGTACTGCGGGCCTAAATGGAGGGAGGATGTATTGAGAGTGATGATGGCAGCAAGTGTGCAAATATGATATGCATACAATTCATGTATGTATTGATCATCATGGGTGCTGTATGATCCCCCAATAAAATGATTTATAAAAAAAAAAAGAAAGGTAGAGGAAAGAGGCGCTTATACCAAGGGCTCAAGTAGAAAATATTTGGAAATGAAGATGGCAACATGTGTACATATATGCTTGATACAAATGATATATGGAATGTTATAAGGGCTGTAAGAGGCCCCAATAAAATCATTAAAAAAAGAATATCGAATTAACCATTTCTTAGAAAAAGTTTGTCCCAACTGCTCCTAAGAGGCAAGGATGGAAAAACTTCCTCTTCCATCTTTTGGACATATTATCAGGAAAGACCAGTCCCAGAAGAAGGTCATCATGCAGGGTAAGGTGGAGAGGAAGCAAAAAGAGGAAGGCCCCTCAATGTGATGATGGCAGTGAGAGCTGCCTGTGGTATAGCGATCACTGTGAGGATGGTGCTGGACCAGACAGTCTTTACTCCTGCGGTACACAGGCTCATAGGGTCACTGGGAGGGAACTGACCTGCCTGCACCTAACAGCAGAACCATTCCTGGAGAAGCTAGGTGGTGCAAATGGTGAAAGCTTTTGGATAGAAAGAGATGGTGGGGAGATTCTAGTGCCGTCAGATGCACTCTTTAGGAAAACCTGGACATCAACTTCTGAAAGATCAGCTCTTGTTTGCGTTTGTGAAAAGAAATTTTTGAATCGCCGTGAATTGAAATCTGCAACTTATCAGCTTGGTGATGTATGGAACTGGCTTTTCCTTTAAATGCTATTTCTCCTCTTTTGGAGTATTTTCTGCTTCAGATTAGCAAATTAACATAGAGTATGATTAATCCCTACTATTTTATCCCAAACCGTGAATGTCAATGCTATTTCTGATGATCACATCTGCGAAGGGATCTGATAGTAAAACATACACTTGCATTCTAACTCTTTTAAGTATTGTTGTTTGCCATATTTAAGATAAATATTGATCTCTAGATATTTTTTCTCTAGAAAATAAAAATAATTCTAGGAATGGGAAAACATTAGGTAAGTAGCTCAAAGGAAGTTCTAGGAATTGAAAATACAGTTTAAACCTTTATAAGTTAAAAGGAATTCCACAGACACTAGCTCCAATTGCTTGTTTCTTTCTCAACCAGAAAGAAAGTGTCATGGAACTTACTTCTTTCCATATTCCCTTCATCTAGAGGTCAAGGAGAAAGGGAAGGTAGGTACCTCTTTGCATAGAGATAACTGAACAATAAGGGCTTCACAAAATGAAAAAGATAACACCAACATGCAAGTAAAAATTGGGGCTTGTAAAGTTTGTAATGCTGCAGAAGATCCCAGCTGGTATTTAGCTTTGCCAATATCTTGCTTAAACACAAAAACAATATTTGTGTAGAGTTCTCTTAATCAAAAAGATAACTGTCTTTATTAATTTGCAAAGAAAACCAATGGACTCTTTGTTTTCATTATGAAGATGTGTGTTCACATTCTTCTTCAATGGAATAGTACAGATTTTTCATCATTCAAAGATACGATTATTGAAAATAATGACTATTCAGCTCTTTGGTGGTAAAGACCAGGTATGCTGGCCAAGAACCCTGGGTGATAGCACATGTTGGTTGCTTGTTTTTGTTATGCACAGTAATGCTTACTGTCAAAATACCCCAGTATAATGTACAAGTTTCTACAAAAAAAGGGAACAGGTTCCCTTATCTGAAAACGCCACCAGTCATGTCTTCTTTGCATGTCCCACAGTTTCCTAGAAAAAAATGGAGCGTACACAGAAAACAATTCAAAAATTTCTATAATATAGAAATATAATATAATGCATAGTGCATTATAATGCATATAATGCAGAGTGTCTAATTGCTTGAAAATTTTAATTCATCAGAACTTTGGCAAACTATACTTCAGGAAAAACAAACAGGCTCTGTATACCTAATTTAAAAACTGACTACCGTCAAGTCAATACCAACTGATAGCAACTTTAAAGGACAGGATCCCACTGCCCCTGTGGGCTCCTAAGGCTGTAATTGTTTAGAGAGTGGAACCCCTCGCTGTTATTGCCCAGAGAAGCCAGTGGTTTGACACTGCTGACCTGGAGCATAGCAGCCCAAATGATAACCACTATGGCACATAGTGTGTAGTATCTACCTTGAAACCACAAACGATGGATGTCATTGGCAGAATGGCATAGTATGTTAATAAACAAAGAAACTTTAGTTCATGGAGACTTCAGATTTGATACAACTCCTAGTATTGTGCAATGACTTTTGCTAGGCATACCTCCAATTCTTTATCACATTTACATAGTTGTACATCATGATCTCATTTAATCCTCAAAATACCCTAGTGGAATACAAATTTTATCTGTTGTACAAGTAAATTAATGAAGATTGAGAAGGTCTTATACATAAAAGAACTTAGATTCTATATTCAATATTTGAATTTTCTGTAAAAGGATTTATCCACTAATATTCTATAGCTATATCTATTGATGTCAATTACTAGTGGTGAATTCCAGTTTTGCTACAACACTTTTTTTCAGTTCTTGGTAGGTAATCAAATACTTGTCTGTGTCTGGGTAACTGTTGACAATCTTCATAAATCAAATCAAGAGCTTTATTGACATTTTGGACAATTAGATAGACTGCTTCTCAAGGAGAAAAAATATGTTAAAATACAAAACCATTTGATGATTGCACATGGTTTTCTCAAAAAGAATATTGAAAACCAGTGTGGCTGGTTTTATATCCAATCATTGTAAAAGCAGTATCCTAGATTGCAGTTATTTTTGTTGAGTTGACACTGATTCAGAGTGATACCATGGATGACATTACAAAACATTGTCTTGAAAGAAAGTGTTTTGAAAATGAGGATGGCAACTTATGTACAAATGTTCTTGACACAATCCATCCATACAATGGACATATAGATTGTGATAAGAGCTGAAAGAGCCCTTAATAAAATGATTTTTAAACTATAAGAACAAAACATTTTCTAGTACTGTATCATTTTCACAATAATTACCATGTTCAAGACTATAGTTGTGAGATTGTGTATTTTTAGTGCCTTTCAGCCTAATTAACTCAACTTTCAGCATTATATCATGCAATATTTTATTGTGTTTCATAGGGTTTGTTTGGGCTAATTTTTTTGTAATGGATCACCAGTGTAACTTATTTCTATCCCTTTTCTGCCAACTCTAATTTGCATGACATCACCTAGTGCCCCCTCTACTTGCTCTTTGAATTTACTTCAATCATTTGCCCCAATGTCAAAGATGGCCCAGGTTGTGTTTAGCCAATTGACTAGAGAAACACATCCAATGATACTCACCTATGCATAAGAAAGAGTTGTGTAGAAACAAGTAATTATATATCAAGAAATCATCCCAGCCCAGTCCAATCCAAGCCACTAAATCTGATACTGGTCCAAAAGTCCCTCTCCAAACTCACACAGTCACATGCAATGAATCAGAATGCAGGAAGGTGGCATAGAGTTGCGTACAAATCCCTGTGGATCCAAGGATGCTGGAGACATGGCAGTGCTCCATGGCAGAGCTCAAGGTGGCCAACAAGCATGAAGGTCAAGGCACAAATCATGGGGTAGTTTCCCTGAGCTCTCCTTATGAGAAGGCTTTGCCCACGAGGAGGCACCATCCAGATGACCTAATTGACAGGATGAATACCTTCTAGTTGATACAAAATTATTGAATGTCTACCTATATATCATTAATTTATTAATTTGTTGATTTTCTTATTTGAAATTCAAGTTCTTACAACTAGACTGTACGTGATTGTATGAACAGGTCAGTGATAATACATGCTTTATGAATTGTCCTTGTAGCTTGCTTAGTGTTTTTCACATAAAGTACACTTGATACTTAGTCAATGAATGAATCAAAGAAATGAATGAATGAATAAAATGAATGGATTAGTGAATAAATAGGGTAGTGATTGTCTATGGAATCATGATATTCTGAAGAAAGCTGATTATTATAGATGCTGCAAAGAAAATGAATCTCCCTTATCATTTACTTCTCATTAAGAATTATTAAATGGCTCATCATTTCACTGTATGTTTCAATACATCAAGGCTCATGAATCCTTATTTTTTTTCAATTAAATTTTAGCTGGAGTGCAAGCTAGGCAGATATTTTGTCAATTTTTACTTTCTGGTGTGCTTTTCATCAGAGTGAGCCTGATTGTTTTAGACATTGATTTCATATCAGCTCCCATATTGAAATACAGTTTCATTATTCTCGATATTGGAGAATAAAAACCATGTCTTATGCTCCCTGGCTTTATTTGTACTTGTTGTCTCATTGTTTTTTCCTGCTTATGTACATGGGCCTTTATGCTAACAGTACATGTGGCTCGAATATGTTTTTCTTTTAAGCAATAACTTATACTGCTATAACATATTTATACAAGAGACCCAACAACCCCAGTACATAAACTGAATGTCTTTTGCCCATTTACAATGGAATGACAGGAAAATTAACTGATTACGAACCAACTTATCTAATAACACTAGAAGGTAATTTTAATCCAATTAAGTAGAATAAGAGGACGTGAGTTGAAAAAGAGAGTCACCACGTCCTGAACACTTTCTGCCTCAGGTCCATGGCACACATGGAAGTGTGCCCTAGAGAAAGCCACTCTCAGTGGGAAACATTATGTCCAGATTAAAGATACAGGACATTATATTTCACTGAATTCAATTTTCAGAGGTCATGTGCTAGTAAATGCCTTAACTGATATTTAATCTCAGAGCATTCTGATTTTATTTTACTCCCAAGAATTTATATGTTATCAGCCTTTCCTTATAGTACCCCTTCTGTATAAAAATGGATGGATCCAGATAACCCTCTATCAATGTGGGTAGAAAGAACTCGGCATCAGCCATTAAGTGTTCAGCTGCAGAGAACTTGGGAGAGATCATTGCCCCTTCTGTCATCCCAAAGGTTCATCTAACTTAAGAAAACAAACAAACAAGCCAACACCTCATAGCAACAATAATATTCCCATTAGCTAATTCATATGTTTTTAAATATTACACATATGACACCATCTGCTTTCTGGTTGATTTGTTTGCTGCCTTCTAGAGTAGACATTATGAAATAGTGCTGTTCTACTAGAAGTCATTGATTTGATGCCTCCTTTTTTCTTGGGTGGGGGGGGGGGGCATCACTGCTCTCCGGTGGTGGGAGTAGGAGGCCCAGCCCCACTGCTGGAATTGAATTTCCGTCTCAGTGGGCTGCAGTCCCGCGCACAACCACTATGCCACCGGGGCTCGGCCCCGATTTGATGCCTTCTTGACATTGAAAATGGATATGCATGAAATGAGATTGTAGTGTAATGGGAAGACATTCACTGCCTGGATTAGTCTGTGTTGTGTAGAGAAACAAAGTCACTGATAATCATTTATATATAGGAAAAATTGTATAGCAGGAAGTTCAACTCAATTCATTAGTCTGATGCTAGTCAATTCTCATTTCAGACTCCCTTAGCCGCAGGCCGATTGTGCAGAAAGATAAAGCAGCAATCAGGGAGCTCCTAGGTGGGTGGGCACAGAGTCTGTGGATTCTCATCTGTGGAAACATGGCAGGGAATCAGCAGTTTAAAGGGCCTGACAGCTCCATAAAAGTGTCCTTGGAGCAGGCATGGTCATGGCAGCAAGCAGGAAGTAAAGAGGCAAACAATGGGAGAGAATACCCAGTATATATCCTCTAAAAGGCCCACCTCTCAGAAAGCAGGCCTACAAGGCATGGTCTGATTGATAGGTAGAACTCCACACTGGCATTTTGGTACAAACTTAAGTTAACATAAAATCCAACTACCAAAGTGGTAGGCATTATTACCCTCATTTCAATTGCTTGACCCTAGCCCAGAGGTATGTCATTATTATCCACACAGAGAAACTTTGGAAGATAGGACTGGGAAACATTTCCAAAGGGACACAGTTTTGGAAATCCTTCGGAGCATTTCTACTCCACACACGAGTTTACTGGGATCAGAATTACAAAGAAAACAACTGACACCAGATAATAGGATATATTTCAATTGTTTCATGCATATAGTAGCATATGATTTTTGCTCAATTATACTTTGAAAAAAGATTCACATGATATTTCCATCAACATTTACAGTCCAAGAAACCCTATGGAGTCACTATACTTGGCTTTCTGGCATGGGCTGGGATAAAAATTGACTACCAGCAAATGTTTTTTTGCTTATTGGGTTTTATTGATGAGGATGCCAACAACAAAATGAAAAAATTCATAATTTAGCCCTTAGAAAAGGGGTGCTCAGTACATCGATTGCGATTTATTAGTCAATCACAAAAGTAGTGTGGGTAGATAACAAGCCATTAGAAATAGACTTGTCTATCATCAATCCTATCACTTAATTGATATAAAGTACAGCCAATCAGATGCAATCTTAAGTGTCAGACACATGTGCAAACAACTGCAGCAAATATGGCAAGCTAAGGTCCAATTCTAGACCTTGTTTTTTTTTTCCCTCTTAAACGTGAGAAAAGTAACTAAAATGAGCGGGGGAGCTGGAACAAGCAAAAAGACAAAAGCGTATCACTTTCATACAAAATGGTGATTTTGACACTGCGGGCCAACATTCAGCTAAAGTCCAAAATGCATGAACAGAATATTACAGAGGGAAAGCACCCAAACATGAGAAAACGTGCTCCCTCCTCGACCACATTGTTTGGCTCCACTTATTTATGTGAAGCAACCTTTTCCTCCATAAAGATCATGAAGTCCACGTAGCCTTCCACCATGACTGAGGATCATGTGGAAGTGTGCCTGAGGCTGACTGTAAGCAGCTACTGTCCAGATGATGCATCTGTGGCTCATTCCATTCAGTGCAAGTCATCAGAGTCAACTCAGGTCATGACAAAAAATGTACTTAGTTAATTCTGTTGTGTTGTGCGGTTATGAAAAGTATATAAACATACATTGTATATACAAATAATTATCAATGCATTCATGAGTAAAAGTAATAACTAAAAAATATGTTTTGCATTTTTATAGTTGGTAAATCATTTTCACTTGATCATTTTTTTTTTTTTTTTTGGCATCACTGCTCTCCGGTGGTGGGAGTAGGAGGCCCAGCCCCACTGCTGGAATTGAAAGTCTGTCCCAGTGGGCCGCAATCCCGCACACAACCACTACGCCACTGGGGCTCAGCCCATTGACTTGATCATTTCATAAGTTGCTTACATGCTGAAAGAGTGTGAACACCCCTGCTTTAGAATGTTTGATCCTGTGTGAATGTGTAGCCCTCTAAAATTTTCACAGACATAATACACTCATTCATCAAAATAGAAACTTGCATGTTACTTCTCTGAGAAAGTGGATTTAGGAATGGTGCCCACGTAAACAGATGCAGGCTAACTGTTGTGCCTCCCTGTGCTGTGCTGGTCAGAGAAGTGTAGTAAGTCGCCAGCCTTTCCTCCTGGCAAAGTGGTAGGAGACAATGCCTTGCTCTGAATAATGCTCTGTGCAGTGTGGACTTTCAGCAAATTGTGCAGCACATCTGTTTGACATTTCTTTTTGACAATGTCCCCTGTGAGTTACAAGTAAGACCCACTTCAAGTAGAACTGAGGGGTAATTAACATGTTGCGAAACAGTCCAATGTCAACTCTAACCATCATTTTAAAAGATCAGAAAAATTAAAGATCAGAAAGTTATTCTTAACTTCCTTGAGAGGTTATGCTATGTAAATGGGACATTGAGTTAGATTTGGGTGCGTTTTTGCAGACTGAATACCTCTCTTTTCTTGCATGTGGACTGACTTCATGCGAAATTATGCAGAATGAAGTAAAAAGAAAATATTTCCCAGCCATGTGTCTAGATTGCTATCGACTCTGTCTATCCTAGTTATTAGAAAGTGAACCATCCCCTTCTTTGGAATTTACTTAGAGAGGCAGGGAATAAATAAAAATCTCATCCGATGTATGGCCTATGTTTAAATGTCTAACAATGTCAAGTAGAATCATACTGCTTGCAATTCTGTTTTTAATTAGTTTAGCAATTGTGTTCTCAAATGAGAGGCAGAGTGGTGTAGTTGAAAATTATGTTCTTGGGAACTAACAAGATTTAAGCTTCTTCTAGACTCCTCACTTTGCTGCAAAATGACCTTGGTCAATTCCTTAGTTTCTGAATTTGTAAACTGAAATTAATTACCCGTATCTTATAAAGTCAAAGACTATTACATAAATCAAATACACAGAATACTTTCCATCACATTGACAGAAGCTAGTGTTATTAATTAACATTACCAGGCCAGTCACTGGCACTATTGTGAAAGAAAAGATTTGCCTTCTCAACAATGTTTTAAAAGAAGTACTGTCCTCCAAATCCTTTGCTCAGCTGAAGATTTCTTCACAGAGAGCCACGAGGACAAGCTCCAGTCTCTTTTATCTGACAATCTGAATGAATGGGTCTGAGGAAGTGAGTTTTTATTTCATGTGCTTTGTCCTGGGGGATTTGAGTGCAGATGCAGAGCTACAAAAATGTGGCATTGTACCCTATCATGAATCCCATTATTTAAAGACCACGCATGTTCAGTACCTTTGCTTTGCTCCATACTTCATGAGACCTACATGGCAGTTTTTAAGAGGGGTAAAAATAACAGCTATTTCCCCCAAATAATTAGAAATTTTGCTTGTTCTGGAAAGTAGCTACATAAAACATGCATATTTCATTGCTGATAAATTGTTTTGTTAGTAAATCTTACATTCTAGGATTAATAAAAGCAGAATGAAAAAGAAATAGAACTTTCTTCTTGAAAGTAGAAGAAATAAGCCTATCTCATTAAGTCAAATATTATCCAAGTGATCAGTTATATTCTAATGGATCACAAGATAAACACAGGAACACACTAATATAATGCGCTTTCTTTCATGACCTGAGCTAATAAGTGTTCATCATAAGGTCTGATGATACAGGATAAACAATACTCCTTCAATTATTAGTCACATATAAAAAGGGTTATTGTTATCCTCAGACTGCACTTGAAATAATTTTTAAGTTTCTTGAAGTGTTTTCAATAATTCAATCTTCAATCCAAAAACTATTAGGTTTCTTATATCAAATTTATGTAAAAGAAAAAAGTTGACCCTGTGTTAGTAAGTAAAATTATGCATGATATAGGCAAATGTCCTTTGTACTTTCATGGATAAAAATTGAAAGGAAGGAGGAAAAGAAAGAGAGAGGAAGGGACAGAGGATGGAGCGTTTTAAAAAAAGAAAAAAAGAAATGCTTTTTTTACTCAAAAGCAAGGCAGAGGCCATGAAGTTGCACCTCAGTCAAACCCCCCCATCTATCTGCATGAATTGGGGCTCCAGAGAGAGAGGAGAGTGATGTTTTATTTTTTGAAAGTCAATCACCAGGCATGTCTGGGAGGAAACAAACTTGCAACCTTTTGGTTAACCATTGAGGACGTATGTGAACCCCTTGCATCACACAAGGACTCTAGTTTATTCTTATGTGCCAATGCAATGTTATATGATATATTTGTGTATGAGAAGGCTTATGTCTATATAAAAATACCACACATAAATGAAAATTGTTTATTTTAAGATATAAAATAGTTGCACGCATCTACAGTAAATTGAAGTATAATAAAAATAAAACAGAGCAAATAGACAAACTAAAACCTCACTTCCATACCATAGCCCTATCGGACAGAGTAGAACTGCCCATGTGGATTCCTGAGACTATAAATTCTTATGGGAATAGAACGTCTCATCTTCCTCCCCTAGAGTAGCTGGCGATTCTAACTGCTGACCACACTTCACAGCTAGCAGTCCAGCGCCAGCGTGAGAGCCCACCAGAAATCCTTTCCTCATTATTGAAATGACTCTCTAAGAATGGAAATGATGTCCACCCCATGGTTGATAGACCTGACAACGTATACAAAGAAATTTTGGATCATTTAGTACAATAATGGGTATCTCACTGAGAACAGACAAGAAGTATTCTTGCCTGACACGGACTAATAAATGTGTGATAAATTCTCAAATTTCACTTTCACGCCCTAAGCTTCATAATCCTATTTTTTTTTGAGGGGGGGCGGGGCATCACTGCTTCTGGTGGTTGTGGGCGCTACCCAGTGTTGCTCTGGAGAGCCGCAGCTGGATTTGAACCGTGGAGTGCAGTCCCACACTCAACCACTTACGCCACCAGGGTTCAGATCCACATAATCCTACTTTTGACTTTGGTAAATATCTTTCTCATATTTTGCGTGTGTGGCTTATTTCTGTGATTTAGCCATTTATCCTACCTACATTTTGAGGGCAGGGCAGGGAGTGAGGAGGAGAAAGTTTCTTCACAATTACAGGAAAGAAGATGGTATATGTAACACAATTCCTGGTGAAGCAGGATAAAAAAGTGAATAAAATTTGAGTCC
The DNA here is from genome assembly GCA_004026705.1 of Nesogale talazaci. Taxonomy (NCBI): domain Eukaryota; kingdom Metazoa; phylum Chordata; class Mammalia; order Afrosoricida; family Tenrecidae; genus Nesogale; species Nesogale talazaci. The sequence goes on along the minus strand of PVJH01004868.1, from coordinate 47,766 downwards.
TAATAATTTTGATAATAATAGCACTTACCAGCTTTGTAAGTGTTGGCTATATACTAGTTTCTCTATTAAGTTCTTTCTGTGGTTCAGTCAAGTTATCTTCATAAGAACAATTGCAAGCAGATATTATTTTCGTGGTCATTTTGAAAATAAGAAACAAAAGGTACTCGGAGACAGTCTATAAACTTGCTCAGGGTCACAATGCTGGCAGTGGTCAGTGACATCTCTGGGTTGTCTGAATTTAGAATTTGCATCTGATGGTGCACTCAGGAAGGGGGTGCTAACCACCACACAAGAATGATTGTCTATGGAATTGCTGTGCAGTGTTTTAACAGACATGCCTACTTATTTTAACATGCCTGATTTTTATGAACACATCCATTTCCTTAATTATAACAAGAAAAATAATTTTCTTAGCCCCAGCTCATAAGTTGCAAAGTGCCTACACAGGATAAAGCACTATGCTAATTTACGTTTGCACTTTCTAATGCACTCCTTGGTGACATTCTGGTTTACCCATTGGGCTGGTTGTGAAGTCAACTACATCTTCCCAGGGAAAGACTGTATCTTAAAGCACTGCAGTCTCCGAAACCCATAAGGGCACTTCTGCTATGTCCTATGAGGTCAACCCATGTCAGAATCAACTCAGTGGCAATACATTTGGAGTTCTGGAAAGCACTCCAATCCGGTAAGCTTTGTACTGCTAACCAGAGGTCTGTGGTTCAAACCTACCAACTGCATTGGGGAAGAAAGATAAGACTCTCAGTTACAGGACAGAGTTTGATGCCACAGAAACCTGGTATAGATTGCCATGGGTCAGAATTGAGTAGACAGCAGTTTTTGCTGTTGGTATTTATTTGTTTGAAATGCACTCTGGCCAGAAATGTTATTATTATCAAATTACAATGAAGCTTCAAAGCAGCATCTTTACATTTACTTTCGTTTGGGAAAGTTTAAAATAAGCAAAGGAAAAAAAAAAAAAACCTTCAACATCCCCTTAGTAGAGACTGGAGAAAGATTTGTGATATAGATAAAGATCCTCTGAAAGAATTGTAAGTCTAAAGTGAGTCAAATTGGGCAACTTGTCTATCTTTTAAGATATTTATTACACCATTTGATGTTTTTAGTTGCTGATTTTGTCAAATTTTCTCATGTGTTTCCTACGTTATTTTGGTAATTAGCATTTGTGAGCCTACCTCCCTAAATTTGGGGGACTGATATAGTCAATAAGAGGGAGAAAATATTCAACACCCAAGATCTTAAAAAGAAATGATGCTATTAGTTCTTATGTCTGAGACATTTAAATATTTTACAATTGAATATCATGCAGACTATTATGAGTTTGGAACTTAATAGCCATGAGGTCTTCTTTATTAGCATTTATTTTTTGAGATTTATCATGTTATTTTGAAATTATAATGGATATTTTAATTAACATTATTAAGGCTTCTGTGTAAGAAGCCCTAGTAGTTCTGTTGTTTAAACTTTGGGCTATCAATTGCAATCTCCCTAGTGAAAACCTACTAGATACTTTGGGGTTAAGAGTTCTGTGTTGCCAGGGATAGAAGCAGGCCCAACTGGGGAGAAAGGGAGGCAACAAATTACTCAGTACATACTAGTCCTAGTGATGCCTCTGGGGTTGACCTTGAACCAAGCTTAATATTCCAGTTGATGATCAATAGGGAATTGATTTCCATATTATATCACTTAACCACAATGTCTTCTTACTGCATTGGGCTGGGCTCTTTGTCTGCATTACCTCACTGATTTGTTGCGAGATCCTGGACATGTACATTAACCTCTTTCTTTATTAACAGAGAGATATACTGAAAGTGATCTAGAGACTCAAGTATGTCAGTCCTACCAGGCGAGGCAGAATGTGAACCTGTTCTCTTCACTCTTTGCTCTAAGGTGCATTTACTTTAGTTTGGGAAAGTTTCAAATAAGCAAAGGAAAAGAAAGCCCTCAGGCATCCCTGTTTTCCCTGTTGGTAGAGACTGCAAGAAGATTTTTTATATAGATGATGATCCTCTGGAAGAGATGTAAGTCTAAGGTGATTCAAATTGGGCTACTTGTCTGTCTTTTAAGGTATTTATTACCCCATTTGATAAGCTTCCGTCATCTTTTCTTCTGAGTTGTTTAGGATTTAGGATCACTTTTATCTCAGTAAGAAAGAGGAAAGAGAAGCCGGGAAACTGATTAGAAAGGAAATGAAGGCAATTCTACAGAGGACTGTCTGTCATGAATCCAACACTCCACGATATATGAGATGGGAGAAGAAGCTCACCTCTCACCTGGCAGAGTGTAATATCCTCTCATGTAGAGCACGATGATCCCCTGCACCTTCCTCTTAACAGCTCTCCATGCTGCAGCTGAAGGGATCTTTTAAAAAGGTCAGAATCCAGTTGTCACCTCCTACTATTAGAACCTTGCCTTGACTTCCCATCATTCTCTAATAAAGACAATGCAAAGCTCCCATGAACTTTTCACCCCATCCTTTCAGCATGCTGCCACGCATACTTTTGCAAAGGTAGCCCTTTTCCCTTTTTCCAATTTCTGGTACTTGCTATAGGTATCAGGCTGTTGCAAACAATTTGGACTCAGCTAATAGTTGACAGTTCATCTGGACAGGGTGACAGCCACATAAGTGCCAATATATAAGTGTATTAGCTGGTGCAAGAGCTGGTAATGTTTTACTTCTGTTCTACATAGGAGGAGTCTGAGCTGGATTACACTCAAGGACATATAACAACAATGAGAGTTTGAACACATCCAGCTGTGCCACTGAGAAAAGGCCTGGAGACTGGCTTCATTTGAGATAATGTACAACCACTGCCTCAATGCAGGAACCCTTTGCTCTAATAGCCTGGCATTTTGTGATGCTCACCTTTCTTGGCATGATTGCTGAAGACAAGATGGGTGCATAGGAAAATGTGGTAAGGAAAGCTGATGGTGCCTGGCTATCAACAGATATAGCATCAGGGGTCTTAAAGACTTGAAGATAAATAAGCTGAAATCTAGCTGAGGAGCAACAAAGCCACTTGGGAGAAGCACACCAACCTCTGTGATTATGAGGTGTCCATGGGATCCTGTTTTTTTGATTCTGTGTTTCATGAGCCCCCATCTCTTTCCTATATCTATGTACATTCTCTGGTCTAGTCTGAACTGAGAAGCAGTACAGGGGGGGAGAGGGAGAATATAATAAAACATAATAAGCAACATATCATAATAATTAACACATAGCCATATACCACTCTCCTGGAGGAAAAGCAACAGAAAACATGGGATAAGGGAGACAATGGTCAATTTAAATATAAAAATAATATTCATTTATAATATACCAAGGGTGGAGGAAATGAGGAGTTGATAGCAAGGGCTCAATAGAAAGTAAATGTTTAGAGATGAATGAAGGAAACATATGTAAAAACATTCCTAATGCAATCAATAAATGGATTATAATAAGAATTGTAAGAGTCCCTAATAAAGTTATTTTTAATAAAAAATGAGAATTGAAAAAAATCATATTAATGTGAATGAGGAGGAAAGCAGAGTGGAGACTCAAGGCCATCTGTAGACAACTGGAAATCCCCTAACAGAAAGATAGCTGACTTTCCATTTTTGAAGTGAGGTTTGTTCATATAGATACCCATCTTCTAAAGCAAGAATGCCTTAAGCCATTCCACTGCAAGTCTTCAAAGTGAATACACTGTTCTTATAGCTAAAGACAGCATCTGTGAATTCCTAGTCTGAGTTATAATATGTAGTCACAAAACAACCAAACCAAGCTCACAATGTGAAAGTCAGTGCCACCTCATTTGCAAGTGCCATTATTGTTTTTAGGAATAGATAGCCTCATCTGTCTCCCAAAGAATCGCTGGTGGGTTTGAACCACTGATCTTGCAGGGAAAAGTCCAGTGCTTACCCAGGATATATAACACATGTGCCATAAAGACAAACTTCCATTCCTTATACACTCTCTAGACATTACCAAGAGCAAAATGTTGGCTAGTCTCTAAGGAAATAAGTAGCAACTGCCCAGTAAGTCATGTATATCTGTATCCTTATCTGTTCAACAAAACTACATCATGCCCATAAACTTCATAATTTATCGAGTATGTATGTATGTGAAAAAAAATGATAATTTGATCATATTTGCTGAGTAATTTGAAACATGACAGGCCTTGTTTAATCAAAAATACCTCCCTTTTTGACCAGAGGAGGGAAATACATCACGGCTTAAATTGGGAGTGTCTGCTTTACAAAAGACTATGGAATTCAGTGAAAGCCCCCAAATCCATTGGCAGGGTCCTATGGGCACCAAGTCACCACTGGATTCCCTCAGACCATGGACCAGGGATGTCAAAAGTCCTGCCCTCAGAGGGAATGCATCAGAAATTTAGGCCAAAACTTAACATCTTATTTGTTGTCTTCCCCTTTAACCCATTCTTCATTTTTTCTCTTTTTTAAAATATTACTGTTTTCTGCTTTTCTTGCATTGAGCCTTTTCACTATAGCACTGGTGGTTTTATTTATGATTTTCATTATATGAAATGCAGGAGTGACACCTCTGTAGAAACAGTAACTAAATTTTTAAGTCTGTGTCTTCTTGATAGCTGTGAGGTTTTCTTTGTGCTTTGTCTTTTTGAGGGCTATGGCAGGGAAAGTTGGAGGGAAAAGAGGAGCCAAGAACTAGGAGTACAAAAATAACGATAATGTTCTATAATTGATTGTGGTGATGATTGCAGGCCTTTTAAATTACATTCAAATATTTAACTCTATTTGAAGTATATATGAGTAAAACATTTTAAAATGCCCCCTTCTGCATAAAATTTTACATGAAAATAAAAGAATGCAAAAATTACATTAGCTCAATACCCATTGTTACTGAGCACTGTGAACTCCCCTGTATAGAGAAATTATGACAGCTTCATTGTGATCATATGCTTATGTTAATTTTATCATTGAGATATAAGGGTGGAGTCTAGCCTGTTAATCTGAAGATAGGTATTGAGTAGCCAATGAGACCTCTGTGTGGGCATGGTTTTCTCCTGAGACTTCTGGGAAATCTCGCGATATTCCCCTCAGGAAGATGAGAATCTATCTCCCAGTTGTTGGGAGTTAGTCTCAGAGACATGAATTCTGGACAAGACAAGATGGCAGAGTACGAGCTGCTGCAGGAGCTGGAGGAGTAGCCACACAGCCTTGCCTTGATGGAACCAGACCTCTGAAGCTGGAGAAGCCACAAGGAGACCCCTGCTAGTGCTGGAACTCTGCACCCACTGCCCTGTGACTTCGTGAGATGGAAGGAGACATTATAGACTGGTAATAGGCATCTGGGCTAATCTCGAACTTTTGACTTTGAACTGTACTGGGTTAGGATATTTTCTCAATGTTCCATTTCTTTTGTATATAAACCATTCCCTTATATCTATATGTGTGTCTATGAATTTGTTCCTCTAGTCTACCCGGACTAACACAGTCATCATACACTGCACTGTGCAACTACGAATGAGGGCTGAGATCCAGGGACTCAGAACCAACTTTCATCTCACTGGTAATTTCTCACAAAAACAATGACTTTTAATAACATTTAGTTATTAAATGAATTTTATACTTGGAGAATGAATTTTAACTTGTGAAAGAAAGACGTATGAGAAGACATAAGGGGGCCACCACCTTCTATTTAAATATACTATTAATAGCTTATTGAGGACCTCTATGGTATATTGGGTCACATGATGGACTACTAGCTGTAAGGGCAGCAGTTTGAAACCACCAGTTGCTCAGCACAAGAAAGACAAGTTCGCTCCTGTCCTATAGAGTGTCTAGATTTGGAATTGACTTGAGGCACAGTGCTCTTGAGTTTAACAGTTTGTTAAACTCCTTCATAAGTAATTAGTTTTTCTTGAATATGAGAATAAGTGTTTCTTTAAAAATATTGTATCATGCGAACTTTGTTTAATATTTTTATTTAATAATAATTCTTGAATAGTTTCTGATTTTCTACCAAATTATTTTCAATAATGAGAAGGAACTCCATAATTATTTAACAAGTCTCACATTATTGGCTATTTCATCATTTCTAATTTGTTTTATCTCATAATTATGCTGGAATGAGATACTGATATATGAATTCCTCAAGATATATTCTTAGAGAGGCAATTGTTGACTCAGTAAGTCTGTGTATATTAAGTATGTTAACACTTATTTCCAAGTTGCCATCTACAGAGGCAATCATTTTTCACTCCTCCACAATTCTGCATTTATCAGTTTTTTCTCTCCTTAAACTCTGTCAGTTTGATAGGCCAAAAGCGTTATGCATATTTCCTTATTTTAATTTAATAGCTACAATTTTTAAAACTCATGGTTATTACTTACGGTGATGTTTTTGTGCCTTAAGCCAAGAGTTGAACAATAATAATTACTTTGTATGTACCCTTTGACAACATTTTCACATTTATTATTTCACATAACATCCCCAGGAGCCCTGGGAGATAAATAGTGGAACCAATCATTGCTAAACTGTCACAGAGCATAACAATTAGTTCTACATGTATTTTCACACAGATCTCCCTGTTTTAAAATCAACGGGAATTTATCCTATAAGACGTTCTATTGTCAGAATGATATGAGAGACAAGATTTTTTTTCTAGGGCTTATCCTTTTTAGTTAAAGGTACGATATTATCCTGGCTGGTGAAGTAACTGCTGATGAGGTCGTCTCTTTCTTCCCAATCTAAGGGTTTGGGGCAGCAAACGTATATTCAACATATTTTGAAGTAAAAAATTTCAATATACATAGCGCATCACTCCACTGCATTGTTCTGTCTAGATAGGTGCTATCCAGTTCACTCTGACTCAAAATCATCCTATGTCCAACCAGACAGTCTTTTGCTATCCTCACAATTGTCAAGTTTGAGACCACTGTTATAGCACATGTGTCAATCCATCTTGATTTTTCACTTTCCCATTTCACCAAGCACAAGGCCCTTTCTCAGGGACTAGAAGATCAGTGACTCTCCGGATTATTTATCCAAAGTCCATGGCCGAAGTCTCACCACTCTTGTTTCTAAGGAGCATTCTGGCTATGCCTCTTCCAAGAGAGATATGCATGTTACCTTGGAAGTGTTTAGTACTTTCAATGTTAGTAACCACCAAATGGGGTTTCACTTATGCCAGTCTTATGCATGACAGATCATTTTGTGCTATGCCCTATCCATCATCTTGGCTACATTTGGATACTTCATTGAGATGAGATTTTAAAATTTTGGAGCTCCTGATTATGCTGTCAGGTAAGGGCTAAACTGCTACTAGAAAGTTTGGCAGTTCAAAACTACTGGTCACTCCTGGGAAAAATATGAACCATAGAAACTACATGTGCACATATTATATATCTTATGTGTGTATGTATGCATTGCTCATATACCATAGATATGAGTTAGATTATGAGGAACCCTGGTAACCTGAGTCAATAGCTATGTGAGCAGTTGGAAACCACCAGCTGCTCCATGAAGATTTTCAATCTCAGAGACGCAGGTTAATGAAAAATGGGTGCTTTGTGTTCACCCAGAAGTGTGCTAAGAGAAAGGCTTGGAAATCTATGGCTGAAAAGCCTTCCATTGGAAGTGTCATCATTCTCATTTCTATTGTATGACCTAGAATTGGAGTTTATGGCAACTGCTTTATAAGAAAGCTTACTTTAATGTTGGCAATAGAGAAAATGAGGGAAGAGGAAAAGTAAGTGTTCACTATTAATAGACCTGGTTTGAATTCTTATATCTTTGTAATGGTATATGCTGCAATTTACTTTTTGCAGTAATTTGTAACATACATAGGTAAAAAAGCAAAGCCATGGCTTGGTAAGATAATGTCAAGATTGGAATGGAAATTACACTATCATTGAGTCAATCTCAACCTGTAGCAGCCCTGTAGTAACCTCTGGGTGACCATGAACTACTGATTTGTCTTTAACCTGAGCCTATTAACTACTAACACAATAACATAGACAGCAATCATTCTTATCCACAATTATGGGGAGTAAATAGAATAATATTGCTAGTAGGGTTCTAGATCATACATGCATGAGTTTGTCCCAAACAAAGTTCTTTAAAATAAATTTTCATATGCCACTGGCTATAGACCAGTTCTCTGAGACGTATACTTGTCTTAGCTGTGTGTATGTGTGTTTTAATTTTATTTTTATTTTATTGAGGACTATGATGACTTTTATCAAAATCCATACTTATATCCATTTTATCCAACACATCTTTACATATGTTGGCATCATCTTTTTCAAAACATTTTGTTTCTACTTGAGTTCCTGTCATCATTTCCTTGTTTTTACACCCTTGCTACCTCCCCCATGTCCCCTTGATAATTTGTAAATTATTCTTTATTTTCTTATATTTTACACCGTTGGTGTTTGTATTAGTCCGGGTAGACTAGAGGAACAAATTTAAGGACACGTATATCGATATAAGGAAAGGGTTTATATACAAAAGGAATGGGACATGGAAAAAGCATCCCAGCCCAGTCCAGTTCAAAGTCATAAGTCCGAAATTAACCCAAATGTCCTATATCGGTCTATAAAGTCTCCTTCTGACTCATTAAGTCACAGGTCAGTGGGAGGAGATTCTCGGTGCTGGCAGGTCACCTCGCCTCCAGAGCTCTGGGTCCATCAACAGCAGAAGCAACTCATCATTGGCAGAGGTCTCCATCTGGCTGGCCCAGTTTCAGAGGTCTGGCTCCATCAGGGCAAAGCTGTGTGGGCTCTCTGCTGACTCCTCCAGCTTCTCGAATGCTGGCAGCTTGTCTTGTCCATGATTAATCGTCTCTGAAACTAACTCCCAACGACTGGGGAAGATAGCTTCTCATTTTCACGAGGAAAATATCGTGAGATTTCCCAGGAGTCTCAGGTGAAAGCCATGCCCACATAGAAACCTCATTGGCTACTCAATGGCTATCTCCAGATTAAGAAGCTAGACTCCACCCCTACATTTCAATCATAAAATTAACATAAGCACATGACAGTGTGTATGTTTTCAGTCTAATCAAAGCAGTACTTTATTAAAGGATTTGATAGGCCAGGGAATCCAAAGAAATAATCTTAAGATATTTTATTGAAGGACATAGGATGTTTACAATGGTTTATTATAAATGCATTTTAAGAAAATTGAAACCACATTGGTATGCAAATGGCAAGGAATATTTTGTTGATTTCCGCCACCCTACCCCTCCCATCAAGAAAATGCCCCTACTCATTCTCAGAAAGTAGTGTGGATTTTGCTAGGAGAATTTCTTTAGGAACCCTTACTCCATCTACCCAAGCATCCTGATATTTCCTTCCAGACTCCTTTAGGTTCGCCAACATCAGAAGATAGTTAAAATGACCACAATATGAACCCCTCAAGGAAGACCCAACTGCCATTTGAATGTGAAATAAAAGGAAGAATGAAAAAATATATTGGATGGTAAAAGTGGGGGTGGGGGTATTAGAGAGATATAAGCACTGCCTTCCGAAGTCTAGAGACTTAGAAATAGTAAGGAAACAATAGCTTCAAATGTCGATATTTATGTTCAATAAAAACTCATGATTTTTATAGCAATTTCTTTTAAATGGATCTCCATATGTCTAGGTTAAATTGCTACAATAGGTCTTTAAACAACTAAAACTGCTAAAAGCTTACTCACATTTATAAATTTGACAGTCATTATCATATTGCTTTTCAATACATTTCGCCAGCATTAGCCCAGCAGAGGGAGTGTCAGTCCCCACACCCCCTCCAACACTGAATATATTCAATAGCCTTTATTTTTTGCTCATCCTGATGGTGGGAATATCTCACTGGTTTAATTTGCTTTTAATTAGCATGAGGTTGACCATCTTTGTATATATTTAGAGCTATTTGTGATTCACTTTTAGCAAACTGCCTTTTCATAGTTACTTTCTAGTTTTCAGTTGGATTTTTAGAATTTCCCTCCGGAATTGAGGGCTCTTACAAAAATAGATACCTTTTCTGATCACGTTTTACAAATGTTCCTAATTATTGTTTGAAAACCATGTAGTTTTTAAACTATTTTAATAGTTTTCTGGAGCCGCATGTTTTAAAGTTTTCCCCTTGTTCCTATCATGTCTATGTAGGCATTCCATATTTCAATAATGTTAACATTAGTTGTTTTGTTTCATGTGCTATCACAATAATTTATTTCTCATTGTCTAGCTTTCTGTCTTGATACTAATAATTTTTTGTTGTTGTTGAATAAAGCATTGAGGATGTGTGGATAGATATACCCCATCCTCATGCTGATGTTTTGCTAATCCATTTAGCTATGTATACATGCAGACACATGTAATATGTTATACATAAACACACACACTTCCAATAGTAATAGTATCACAGTTACAATTGACCCAGCTACAAGTGATACTGGTGATGGCATTTATGAAATTCTAAACTACAGCTCTAAAACGACATACTGATTACATTCCAAATTCTTAAAGAAATGTCTTTTTCAGACTCATATTATAAAGTTCAGGTTTTTAAGCAGGTCTGGTAACCAAAGGCCAGCAGTTTGAGCCTACCAGCTCCTCTTGAGAGATACCTATGGTAATATCTTTCTATGAAGAGTTACAGCTTTGGGAGTTCTTTGGCGTGGTTATACCAGAATCAACATGACAGTTGATTTGGAATCCTGAGTGATATAGCTATCGTGCCTGACTGCTAACCAAAAGAGTGTTTGTTAAAGGGATTTTGGAAGAAAGACCTCAAAATACAGTAACCAAAAGTAAACCATTGAAAGCTCTTCTTAAGAATGCATGAGGGCCCCAAGTTGACTCAATGACAACTCTTTCATATTCATGTTCATATATTGGGTTATTTCTGTGCTAGTTCCTCTTTGTCGATTACTATGTACATATATATTAGCAGATATACTTTTATTTTGAAATAGACGGAGGCTATATTTTAAACCATCAATTCTGCATCTAGTAGTTCAATTCCCTCCTCAGTAGCTCCGCCCTTTGCAACTCTCCTCTGCTGCTTTCTCTTCTCCTTCTTATGGATCACTGCATCTTCTTTTACCCAAGCCAATGCCTGTCAACTTCCTACTGGACTGCTTCAAGTCCCCGTTCTTACCCCCTCAATGGGGATTGCCAAAGTCTTTCCTTGGGTATGCAAGCTTTGTCTTGGTTTAGATCTTGATAGTAGGGGTTTCATCATATCCAGGTTTAGCCATGTCACGATGTGTTTTGTGGTTTTGTCATTGTCTTTTAGCAATGCATGATATCCCACTGTGTGTATGCACTAAAGTTGCCTTATCCCTTTTTCTACTCCTGGGAATTTGGACTGGTTCCTGTTGCTTGTTATTGCAAACGGTGCTGCAGTGCACTCCATATAACAAAGGAGTGCATTTATCTTGATATCTCTAGTAGAGATCATTCCAACCAATTGCATTTCTGGGTTTTTTTATGGCATTTTGGTCTCCAGGTATCTAGACTCATAAATAAGAATTAACTTGATGGCAAAGGGATTCATTTGGCTTTTTAATTTGACTGACTTGACAACTAAGGCCCCAACCCAGAGGGGCCTTGGAAGACAGACCTGGTGGTCTGTTTTGGGGAAGTCATATCCTTGAAAACCATAAAGGAAGACTGTCGGCATGGTCATTATGCTTTGGACTGCTAGGCACCAACTGCTCCTGCTCCCAGGGAGAGAGGAGCTACCATCTACTCCGGTCCCCATGTACCGCCTTGGACACCCACCAGCGCGGCTTGTCTCTCCATCATAAGGTTTCTATTAGGCAGCATCAATGGCCGCGGCTTCGAGTTGAAAGCAGTCTCACTCGGCACACATGGGATCACCAAGGGTTTGAATCACCTTGATGACAACCAGAAATAACATTCTCACAGTATTATTCCAGACACATCTTATACTATATGCTTTTCTTTATTTAAAAAAATAACAGATTTTTACAACTGAACATCGGGATTGCAGAGAAAGAAATATTTCCTTTGGCCATGTTCCCATTGGCTGCTAAAGTAGATAAATTGTTTAGGTTTTCAGCAACTTGCTTTTATCTAATTGTTTACAGTTTTATTCATTAGTAGTGATTTTACTCATCAAAGGGAATTTTCATGTAATGAAATAGGCTAATTCAGTTTACTGAAGCTGTGTGAAGGAAGTAAGAAGACGCATTTTCATTCAGCAGGATAAGATTTTTCCTCAGATGAAAAGCCACACAGCTGCATATGGTCGACAGGCTCTTGAATTCTCAGAAATTGAAAAAGCAAAGAAGGAACCTATACAGAGAAATTGGAGAGTGGGTGCTTTCCACTTTTATTCACCCTTACAAGTTGAATTAATTTGAATTGACTGAATTAGAAGGTACTAAAAAGCCCAGCCTTTTGTAAACTAAGCCACTGGCACTGGTCCTAAATGCCAGAAAACTGTAGAAAATAATAAATATATGGTTAGTTATGTGTATGTGGAACATTTCTAATAGGCACACAACATTTGCGCTCTAAAAAATCACTATTAATCTATTGCCTAAGTCTATCATCTATCTATCTATCAATCAATTATTATCACAATCACCATATCTTATATGACCCAATGTATCCATTCACTTACAATCCTGTAATCCATTCACGTCAATTGGAGTATACAGTCAATATTGCTATCAATTCCCCCTTCCCCACATCACCCCTCTCTCCTCCTGTACGCTAAGGGAATCATTACTCCAATTACTTTTTTTGAAAGGTTTATCTGTCTTGGATTTAATGCTTTATACCATCTTAATTATACACATGAACATTTGCCAGTTTCATAAAATTAATGAGGTAACACTAAGACCATATTAGTAAATATTAGGAATTTAATAGGATTTATTAATAGGAAATATTAGAGAACTAGAGTATATTTATGTGTTTCATCAGTGCTATACTGCACCCTGGATATGTCATCCCTTCCATGTGATCCTTCTGTGAGGGGCTGTCGATTTATCTTTGCGGTGGGTCCACTTAGTTCACATTGCTTCATGTAACTCGATTGTTCATTTTTCACTTCTGATACCTATTCCTATTGAACCCTCATGATCACACAAGCTGGTGTATTTGTAGGCCTTTTTACTTCACTGCTAGATGCTCACTTGTTAAACTTCAAACTTTTAAGACCCCAGTACTGTAATTTTTAATAGCCCTGCACTATCAGCTTTCTTTACCACATTTGCTTATGTACCCATATAGTCTTTGCCAATATGTCAGGAACGTGAGTATCATACAATGTCACATTATTAGAACAAACTGTTCTTATACTGAGGTAAGATTTAAGTAAAGATTCAAAATATCCATCTATTTTCATATATATATATACACATATTAGCATATATATGAATCTATATGTATCCCTGTATCTACATGTAATGTTTACTTTATTGTTCTTTCCTCTTTTTCTTTCTTCTTTCTTTATGCCCCACTATCATGTTTATCTTGCAGTAATTCCTCTTGGCTATATTTCAGTTGACCAACATGACTAGAAGAGCTACACTTTCTTCACCTTTAATTTGACATCCCTTTCTGTTCCCCTGTCTCTGTCATTATGACTCACAGCTCCCCTCCCCCTGCCTCCTCCTATCCCATGTTCTTCAGAGCCAGATATCAGTCCTATTGAGCTCTCCGTAGGGTGGTTTATCTTATCTATCTTATTTTAATATTCTATTGCCCCAAACTTAAGTGTATCCAGTCATTGTTAAAAAATAAACTTTCTGGATAGAGTACTACAAGATCAATGAAGCATTCCAAGACCATATTATTATATGTAAATTTTCCAGAGAAACAGCATTGTCTCTGAGAGGCTTAACAAGACATAAAAGGTAAGATAGTGGAATGGAGTGTGAAGAAAAGGGGTGTTTTTTTTTTCTCAAGAGAGCTGATGTAATTTGAGGAACTAGTTTTTCCTAGAGAAGATTACGAGGATTTATTCTATTTATTCTTTGTATCCCAGGTCTAGTAAAAATGACTTCAACAGGTAAGGTGACCAGATGTCCCGCTTTTTAGGAATTTAACAATGTCCAACAGCGTTTTAAAATTAAAATAAACATATTAAAATACTATTTTTGTATTCTATGAACATATTTGTTGCTACATATAGACCAAATTTTTAATCAAGAACACCCCCCACCCACATCCAGTCATTGGTGTCCCGCTTAAAATCTGTTCACTTTACCCTAGATCATACTGAGAAATGTGTCTTCCATTGAGGAACCTGAACTGGGTACATACATTAGAAAGAAATTGACAAATGGTCAGTCAGAGGGTGCACAGTCTACTCCATAGCACATTACAGAAAGATACTGAAAGACCCATCACTTTTTCCCCACGAGATACAAAGGTAATATTTGGGCTTCTACCTATTGGTGAGCACTAACTTGGTACTATAATTTCATCAGAGAATTAAAGTCTTTTCTAAGTCTTTCCTCAATTACCTATTCCTGCCCAACCAACCCTTGAATGCATAGAAATCAAAACAGTGTGACAAAGAAGTTGGGAGATTCAAAACATGTTTATTTACGTACTGTCATCACGGGAACATGAGTCCTTAAGAGGATTTTGAAAGGGGAGGGGAAAGAAAAACTTATAATTGAATGAACCAGTGAATCTAGTCTGATCCTTTATAATCTGAGAATGGGCACAGTAAGGTGGGAGAGGGGGAATCATTCAAACCACTATAGCTTTTAGAGAAAACTTGTTAGGCAACATTTTCTTAAAGAAACTCAGTGTCTAGTTGTTTTGCAGTTAGGTACAATCAAGTTCATTCTGACTTATCATGCTCCCATCTATTTTTCTTTATGGAAGCAGGTCACCCAAAGCTGAAAAATGAGTTTGTCCCTTGAAGTCACTGGGAGTGTTCAAGCAGACAACCTTTGAATAATACCATTTGTGTCTCCAGGGAAACTTTGAACTATGTAGAGCGGTTACACATGCATTATTTAAAATGTAATTTATGCATTAAGTATTTATATAGCATGCAATATAAGTTTTTTAGATACTGAAGATTGAAAGTATCGCAAACTTCCAGAAGAACAAACAAATCTTAACTCAGAGTTAGAGTTAGAATGTTTCTTCGAATCAAGGGGAGGCAGTCTTTGACTCATGTACTTTGGTCATGTTATCAAGAGAGACCAGACATCATGCTTAGTACAGTAGAATGACCACAAAAAAAGAGGAAACCCCTAGATGAACACAATAGCTGCTACCATGAACTCCACGGTAATGATGGGGTGGGGATGACAATGGACCCAGGCATACCTTATTCTGTTGTACATGGGGTTTCTGTGAGTTGCAATTGATCTAAGGAACACCTAACAACAATGAGAAAAGTCATATGCTAACACTGTTCCATGTGCTTAAAATGTAATCATTAACAATCTTGGGTTCTTTAATATAGACTTAAGAATAGGTGCTTTTAATTTGTACAGACAATTCATTGTTTTTCCCTGCAATCTTGCTGAAAGGCTTCCTGGGGGGTATTGTCTGCATTATATCTTGACAGAACTATAATTGTTAGAACTACCAACTGGCAGCGGCAGAGTGTACAGAATGTACAGAGGAAAAGGTTGGAACAGTATGGTGGACATGATAGCATGTTAGCAAGTCAGCATGGCGTTTTAATCACCTCTTAATTTTTTCTCAAGTAGTAGAGATCATGAATAAAACATACCTCATTTATTTGACATAATTACTATGGTACTCCTTTAAAGCCTGAATTTCAAGGTAGTGAAATTCTTCTAATCTCTCCTGCTCTCTATACCCTTTGCTGAAGTTGGGGAGAATATTTTCAATGATGCTTTAGTGAGAAATCTTCCATCAGGAAAGTTTTTCTATTTCTTTATAATATGTATTATTGTTCTGTTTAGCACCTATCAATTAATTTTGACACATAGCAACCATAGATATAGGTTGTATAAATATACATATAGAGAGATAAGATATATAGATTAGATGTTGTTTGTTATTTTAAGTTACCTGTAAGTTAACAAGTGACACTATAGACAAGAGAACAGAATATTTCCATGCCCTATGCCACCCTCAAAATTCTTGTTTGTGATCATTATTGCAGTTACTGCCTTAATCTGTCTCATTGAAGGGCCTCCTCCACTTTTGTTAATTCTCTACCAAGCATGATGTTCTTTTCCAGAGACTGCTTCTTCTAAACTCATGTCATAAACACAAGAGAAAAAGTTTTTTCATCTTTGTCTATGAAACATTCCTCCAAGACAAATTTGTTTGTTCTACATTATTCTTCACCAACGTCATAATCTGAATACATTAATTTTTCTTTGGACTTTCTAATTCATTGTTCACTTTTCACATACATATAAGATTACTTAAAGTCTCATCAAGTTCACCTTCATCCTTGCAGTGAAACATCTGCACTTTAACATTTTAAGGATAAGTGTTTGACTGCTAACCACAAGGTCAGTTCAAACTGCCACCCCTTTCATGGACGAAAAATGAGGCTATCTGCATCTGTAAATAATTACAGGCTAAGAAACCCTGGGTAGAGTTGCTGTGACCCAGAGTTGAGTTGAGAAAAGTGAATTTGTGTTTTGTGAAGCAGATTTGTCCAGTGCAATAAATCAGCAGTTTTCATAAGTGTTGACTATAAATCCAGGTAAATTGAAATTTCGACAGCTTCTTACTTTTCTTTACTTATCATGATGTTGTCTTTTGGTTTATTGGTGAAGATTTTGGTTTTCTCTAGGTCAAATTGCGATTCATATGAAGGCTGTCGTCTACGATCTTCACTTCTAAGTGCTTCAAGTGGGCTTCACTTTCAACAAAGAAGATTGGATCATCTGCATATCACAATTTATTAGTAAGCTTTCCTCTAATTCTGACACCACATACTCCTTGGTATAGCCTGAATTCTTAGATTATTTTCTCAACATGCAGATTAAATAAGTGTGGTGAAAAGATATAACCCAGAGAAAAACTTCTACTAATTTTAAATCACGTAGGATCCCATTCTTCTCTTTGAAGGACTGCATCTTCTTTCTGCATAAGTATAATGAATATTCTGGAATATCAAGTCTTTGACATGCTGTCTGTAATTTATTATGATCCACACAGTAAAATTTCTTTGGTTAGTGAAACGCTATTGAATATCTTTATGGTAGTCTCTGCTTCCAGTCAAGACCAATAAGATATCAGCAATGATATTACTTATTCCATGTCTTTTTCTGAATCCAACATGAATCTGTGGCAGTTTGCAAGCATGAATGGTAGCAAATATTATTAACTCATCTTCTGAAAATTTTACTTGCGCGGGGGTCCATCTGCAAGCTACCAGAGTCTGACAAATTGACAGGCAAACATGGACCTCATACAGAAAATGGAAATGTTTCCAGGTACTACATTACTCTCTAGAACATGAGCAGGAAATAGTTCACCCTATGGCTATTGTGCCAGTCCATCTCACTAGAAGATTTCTGTTCCCTCTACTTCCATACGCATATATCTTCTTCTAGTAATTGATCTCTTCTAATAATATGTCCAAAGAAAGAAATCCAAACAGTATCTGCGGTCGTCCACAAGGTATTAGTGGCTAATTTTTGTAAGTAGATCCTGAAGCCTTTTTTTTCTATGTAAGAATTGCATAGCTCAATTTTTGAGGATGCAGAGATTATCACCCTAAGTAGACAGATGAGCAAGACAAGTTTATGATGAAGAACTGAAAAGTATCACAACCATATTATGTACTGTTCATGCATGTTTACAAGGCAATAACCATAGATCATCTTTCTTGAGCAGTAGATGATAAATGTCACACAGTGAGATAGATTATAATATCACCCCATAGATGAAAAGTCACTTTCTTACTTACTCTTCCCAATCATCTCATGAAGTTGGTTCTGTGATACATGGAGATGCTTCATGTGAGCATCGGAAACAGTTTGCAACATTTTAGCCCCACAGGTAATAGGTGAGTGAGCTAAGCTTTGATACCCATCTGTGCTGATCCCAAACCATACAACTTTACTTATTATGGAATAATTCATTTGTTTTAAAAAGCTACTTATTGTAGCATTTTAACACTAATTTTTATCTTTTTATTTAACTACTGAATCAAAGGATAATTGAAGGGGCACACTTGTTTATCTAATACATCTTACCCACTGATTCCCACACATTGTCACTAATGACCTTCCCTAAATTATTTCACTTTATGTCCCCTCAAGTTATTTCTTCCTCTGGCACATTCCCTCAAATTTCAGAGGTCCACTCTATGGATGCTCGGACTGGCTGTTTTTTCAATGTACTCATGGGCTTTTCCATGTGTACTGTTGGCCTCCATTCAAAACAGGTTTTTGGAATACTTTCAGCACACTTAACCATATATAGAATACCTAGGATTATATAGCTCTAGAGTTATTCTAATCTCATTACTCTTAACAAGATCTGCAAACTTCTCTCTGTCACCCTTGTGAGGTTGTTGGTGTTAGCTGTGGTCAACTTCATTGGACTTCTGGAGCTCTCATGTATAACAGAATACAATGTTGCCTTGCATGTGCCCTTGCCAGAACCCTTGTTATGCTTGATTCCATTGTGAGACTACCGTGTGTTTTGCGTGGTCTCATCTTGGAGCACAGTGTAGGACAATATTCTCTTGTGACCTGTAGATTATTGAATATGGTTTTATAAGTAAATCACAAAGTTTTTCTTTTTATTTTGTCTTAGTTTGGAATCTCCACTGAAACCTATTCACCTTGGTAATTTTTGTAAGACAGTTGCCAAGTGCATAGCACCTTGGAAGCTCACATGAAGACAAACTGACACACGAGTGGTTGATAGATATTCAACGCATTATTTGACATTGTTATATTGATAAAAAACGTTGTATTGAGGCATGTGAAACTCAGTGAATCACTTAACAGACAGACTTTACCATTGTTTTCATATTCATAGGAGGTCGTAAGGGACATTTTCTATTGCAATTAATGATAGAGCTATTCAGATGAAAAATTCTACTTCAGAGAACAGACATGTAATGCGCAGATTCACTGGAGTCATATGGCATTTGCTAAATAGGCTGCTAAAAACATGTTCCGGTTTTGCCAAGACAAAGATATTTTTGCTTGTCTGGGGGTCACATAGGATGTTAAACTGAAGAGCTTGACTGTATATGGACAACAGAGGCAGGAAGTGCTCTGCCCCTAAGGACTGTTACATGTTGATCTCAGGTGTCCATGGTGTCTGCTAAGACTGCTGTTTCATTCGTTCCTTTTCTCTCAAGAATAGAGAATTTGCCCCATCAATCCTGCATAAAGTAGCTCACTTAATAGAACTGGTATGTGATTGACTCTTTTGAGGCAGGAAACAATTTCTAAATACTTAGTCGCAATACCTTCACCGACTTTAAAAAGCAGAAACCCTGATAGCCCGTAAATTAGGCCCCCTGTTGTTAAACCCTTGACTGATGAGTCAAAACTGCACACTTCATGGGAGAGAAGTAGCTTCAGGAGAGAAAAATCCAACAAACTTTTCCCATAAGTGTTACAGTTTAGTGAATCCTTGCTGTGTTACATGGAGTCCTTATTATTTGAAATTGATGCTATATAACAGCATTCACTGCAATGACAACATTTCCAAATTAATAGAATAGAATTCAAATTTCACTAACCACTTGGGTGGGAACAGGAAGACTCCTAGATTGCAGTCACCAGAAAATGCTGAGTTGCTTAAAAATACCTTTGAGGAATTGGACTTATCTACAGTCCTCTGAAGGACTTTCAAAGACTATTTCCCTCAAGTAAATCTCACTTTACTCAGTAAATATATTCCAAAGCCCTCTGGTACTTATGTTTCTCATGCATAAAACCATATTATAAACCTCCCTAAAGGACATGATCAATCTGTTATGAATCTGCCATCAGTATTCTCAACGTTGTGTCATTGATACCTGTTTCACGATAAATTGTTTACATATATTCTCAATCTATTCTTGCCACAATTTTGTCATCTGACTTTTGCAATCATTTTACTTTATTTATATAAAAGCAAATAACAAAATAATTGTAGGCCCATACCCCTAAGAAGGAGAGATCGGATGTTTTCAAGGTGTGCTAATATTGAAAGTAGATAGAATTTCAACAAAAACTTCTCAGTACTGAAATATTAAAAAATAAAAGTATTGATAAAATGAAATCTGATTTCCTTTTAAATGCTGTAGCATTCTTGGAAAGCAAAAATAGTATAGGGAGAAGGGATTTGCAAATAAATATTCTTAATTGAAAGCTACTCTAGGAGTCATCAAAAAACAATTACACTTTAAGTTCCAAGTTTTCTGCCCAGAGAGGTTAATTCACTTGCCTAATTCCATTTATTTTTATGCACAATATTAGACCAGTCCCCAGTCCTTCGACTCAAGGTATAAAACATCTTGAATTTGAGCCCTAATCGGTAGTCCCATAACTGCTCAAATGATTGGATGTGCCTTCCTTTGTTGGGGAAAAAGGACTAATCAGGTAGATAAAGTTTATATTTTGTTTCTCAATTGATTTAAAATGAAATTTTGAAAAGTAATAAAAAGGGATAATATAATTTTATTGTAGCTACATTTTCTTATGCCATAGAATGAAGCAGTGCCTATGATTTTTTTTTCTTTTAGTCTTATATAGTTTTCACAAATAATTGAAATTTCCATCCCACTGCTTAAACAAAGGTTTGATTTTTGTAGTTTGGCCGAAAGTCTGGGAATTTCATCTTAACTTTCTAAATGCCTTATGAGGACCAGTCAACCAGGTGTCTTCATAGTCGTTATGTTCCATGACAGCTTCTGTATGTCTCAGTTGCACTGCATTTTAGAAAGTTTTCATTTGCTGCGCTTTTTCTGGATAAGCTTGAACCTCTAAGATGTCATTTAATGGCAAAATATATTAGCCTAGGGCAGTTATTCTCAACTTTCCTAATGCTGTGATCCTTTAGCATAGTTCCATATTTGTGATAACACCTCATTGCTACTTTATGACTATAATTTTTCTACTGTTATGAATCATGCAACCCCCCTGAAGGGTCTTTTGACCCCAAAAGGTCGGGACCCATGAGTTGAGAATTGCTGCTCTAGGAAATCCAAAATTAAGAGAAGAGGCAAAATACCAATAGAGACTATGACATGTGATCATTACCACGTCGATGTTCCCTAGTAGATAAATTAAAATCACAATTACTTGTCTCAATTAATATTCTCTGCTTGATGTCTAGGTAATTATTTCCATTGCTCTGGCTACACAACACTCATGTACAAAATTCATGATTAAAGGGTTCATTAAAGAAGTTAACAAATTGCAATGCCAAGAGAAATCCTCAGGGTTGATTTGTTTAGTGGGACGTGTTACAAAGTTCTTTCACGTATGGTTCAAATGGCCCAACAGGGCATGCCATCCCACTCAGCTGGAGTCCTTAACCCACAGGCAATCTTCTTAAGCTCCGTGGGCCAGCAAACCCAGTTTCATGAATTAAGTGCCCAGACACACCCCACACAATGAGTCCCACCCTTAAGCCACTCAGCTCCACTTTATTGGATCAGGAGGACCAACTTCCCCAATTACCTGGCCAGGGACACGTCATTCTGCAAGTCAGCCCCCTGCACAAATGTGTTCACTTGCTCTGTGGGTTGCTCTTTCAGCTTCAGCTCCTCCAATGTTACAGTAATCTTCTGGAACCAGGAGGCTTGGGGACCTATCAGAGATCTCAGGTGCGGAGGATGAGCTCCACTCCTGGCTTTTTACTGGTCATATGATCCCTCTTCATGCTCTTCAGAGAGTCTTGTTCACATTTACAAGTGAATCCTACCAGTATCTTTCTCCATCTTCTTCCCAGACCTAGGCAGGGAAAGATCATTTGATGGAGTTAGAGATTTGGGTGAGAGGAGACACATTAAAAAATTAATTGCTTATAATTTTAGCTACTCTGGAGGTGGAATTCACACTGGCCAGACTTTTCTGTAAACTCACAGCATGCAAAATTTTGAGTTATTATGAAAGATGTGATGTCATACAGTCGAGGACAGGCCCTTCTCTCCCACCAACCAACTGTGCCACATCCTTTTTCATTTCTCTTTGGAGTTTCATTGTTTTCTTTTTTTCTTTTGCTTTTACACTTTTCATAGACTTCCCAATACCATCGCTTTTAAAAATCAAACATGCATTGGAGATATTAAAACACGAGTGAAGATTACCTGCTAAAATTTTTGTGGACATATACTCTTTCATTATGTGGATTAATTTAACCCACTTTGACAACTTAGGGAAAACCCTTCTCTTCCCTTCCCTCCTTTGCAGCTACTTTCACATCAATGATTCATGAGAAAGACCCAAATAACAAATGGATACTAGGAAGAAAGATATTCTTGATGAGCCAGGAGAGGACAAAATAAACATACTATGTTTAGCACTCTTGCCTCTGGGATAGCAACCATCAAATTCCAGAATGTTCACATAACTTACTTGAGATTTAACAGGAGCCTAAGTTCTTGGTATCTCTAGTAAATTGAAAACAAAGAGAAGATGGGTACATAGCAGTCAATCTGAATGTCATATCTCAAGGCAGATTGTGATTGGACGTGAATGAACCCAAGATATCACATACAAAACACATATGACAAGGCTTCTAAGACAGTAGTTCTCAAGCTGTGGGCCAAGACCTCTTTGGGGGTCAAATAACCCTTCTATAGGGGCCACCTGAATTAAAGATTAGTGAAATTATAGTTATAAATAAACAATGAAAATAAATTTATGGTTGGGGGTTCACCACAACATGAGGAGCTGCATTAAAGGTTTGAGGCATTCGAAAGGTTGAGAACTACTGGTGTAAGATATTGTGTATAGGCTTTTTCTTTCCTGGTAGGACACCTGTTATTCCTCTTGTCATCAATGAACGTGTAATCAGGTACCTTAAATATATATGGGGCGGGAAAGCAGGAACATTTGAGAACCTGTTGCTTCTTTATGGTATGTTCTACCTCAAAATCTTAGAAAAGAAAGCATTACATGAATTTGGTGTCTAGGAAGAGTAATCCAGGATGTGAAAGAAGGTTGGCAAATGAGAATAGAATTTTAGAAATTGTATCATATTTCTCACATGATGATTTTTACAAGAATTTGGTCAGACCTGTGTGAACTCTGGGAAATGCTAGTGCCCATGTTAGTAGAACCACAAGAGGAGAGTAAAAACAAATCATGTCAGTAAGCAAGGTGAAAGGACACCTGCTTTCATTTCTTCTTTCTATGTTTGTAATCATATAAGATAGGCTAAGTGAGATTTTTTTAAATACCCATTGTATCCCAAGTTTCTGTGTTATCCAGAGTAATTCACTTTCCATGAGAGGACAAAAAAGTCCACCAGAGCACAGGACCTACCTGAAAAGTTATTTTCATTAATCTAGTCAGGAAAATATTGGATAGGAACAGCATTCAGAAGATGACCACTTCACAACCAAGGGTTTGTCTATTTCCATTGTTAGTTTCCATTGCTAAAGACCTGTTAGAATTTTTATGGTCATACTTTTTTACTCACACTTTTATTGGGTAAGTGTATATTTTTTGGGGGGGCATCACTGCCCTCTGGTGGGAGTAGGAGGTCCAGCCTCACTACTGGAGAGCTGCTGCTGGATTTGAACTGCTAACCCAGTGGGCCACAGTCCCGCACACAACCACTATGCCACCGGGGCTCAGCCCACTCACAGTTATTTTGAAGGCATCTTGCAAAGCTTTCTCTCAGAGGAAAATAATGGACTGGTAATATCTTAACTCAAGAAAAAGTATTTCAAATATTCTACATCTGCCAGTTTTGATTTACTGAATTATGTGTCATTTCTCAGATACTGATATATTATTCTCCTTAAATTTATTTGCTTCAACATGTTATTTTTCAAGTAATGATTTCTCTAATTTTCTAAAAATATGGGACTTCAGGCTACATATTTGATTGTGGGAAAAGCCATACAAACTTTCATTAAAATATAGCAAACTTATAATTGTTAGATTTATAAATACTTATAGAATCACAATTAACTTGTGTAGTTGAGTATCTCACATAAGCCATGATATAAAGTACACATTATTGATCCAAATAGTCAATAGAGTCTAATAGACTGGAAGCTTAAGACTATGAAATACTATTATTAATAATAATAGCCTAGAGCAATTTATTATATTAATAATAATTCACTCCTGTTATGCACTCTCCTGAGGACTTTATGAATATATTTTATTTAATTCTCCAAGAGAGCCTGTGAGCAAGTTACTATTATTTTCTCTAATTTACCAAAAGAAATTTGAGGCTTAGCAACTTTTAAAATAAGGTCCACAAGATAGAATTGGGATTTAAATATAGAGTCTGATACAAAATCCCTTGTCTATAAAATGCTTCAGACAAGGCTCTGTTGGATGCTGTGGTAGCCAAACAAAAAAACTTATTTAATTTCTGTCTGGAAACTACACTCCACTGGAAGCAGAGGAATGTTGTGTATGCCCCAGAAGAACGGATTCTCCTATCTCATAGATTGTAGATTACTCATACTTTTTGTCAGTGGATATGATTTAGCAACTGTTTATTTTTATCTACATGGTTCTTTTTATCTTTTAAACCATTTTGTAGTTTAGATGAAACCTTCTGAGTAACTCTGTTTCCATTCAATAGTCTAGACACGGGTTATGTTGGTTGCCACCCCCTCATTGAAGCAGCTCTCTTCTCTCTGTGCTCCCCATTTCCATTGGGCTTGTCTTTTCTTTGTCACTTCTACATTACAACATTTGTGAGCATGTGTGTGTGTGTGTGTGTGGGGGGTGTTGTGATACCTGCCCTGTTGGTCTCAGCTTGTCGATTTTTTTTTTCTGAACTCAAAGACACACTACCAGTCAATCCATTTTCATGCAAAGAATCCAATGGGACAGGCTAGAATGTCAACAACCTCCACCGCAACAAGCCAACCTCGCGGCCATAAGGGCGACTCTGACTCAGAGCAATGCTATAGGACAGGTGGCACTGTCCCTGCACATTTTCAAGATCAATAGCCAATGTATAAGGATAGTTCTTTCTGGGGATACTAGTCCCTTTATAAGCTTACTATTTGACTGAAAGTTCATCTCTAACGGTGAGTTCCCTTTCAGGTTGACAGGGGATCTAAGGGCCACACTGTGGATGGTAGAGAGCTTTGCAAATTGGGTTTCTAGTGGCAAGATGAGCAATGCAAAGTCACGAGCTGCTCCTCAGAAGAAAGATGAGGCTATCTACTCGTGTGAACAGTTATAGGCTCAGGGATTGAATGGGCAGTTCCACCCTGTCATGCAGGATCACTAGAAATCTATGAATGGAACTTGATTCTAATGGCAGTGTATTGTTTTGATTTTCTTTAAGGGAGATTGCTTTTTTTTGAAGCGTTGGGATATCAAGGGTTCCACCACTCTTTGCCAGAACAATGGGTTTAATTTTTCTCATGCTTTTGAATTTTATTCTGCAATTTTTTTATTGCTCTCTGTCTGGTACCTTTTTTTTGGGGGGGGGGGGGGGTGGTGGCCATCATTGCTTGCGGTGGTCGTGGGCACTACCCAGTGCCGCTCCTGAGAGCTGCCGCTGAATTTGAACTGCCAAGCTCGCAGGCCGCAGGCCCGCACTCAACCACTTACGCCACCAGGACTAAGCCCTTGCCCAGGACCTTTTATTGTGATCCCAATCAGAATAGTCACTCGTGGAAATTAAGTACCATTTTTTTCTTCTGATCTCCAGATCGTCACCAGAGAGTAGACACTGTGGTTATCACAGTGCATTAGTCCATTGGCTAATTATTTCCTTATGTGGTCCCAAGCACATTGATTTTTTTCTTGAACTACTGTCCATGCTTGTGACATGTACTTTCAAAGTGTTATTTATACATCTACAAAATTGGAAACATAAATTCAACATTGTATGAATGATTATCCTAATATGGTGCCTGGTACATATGTGCTTGATACATATGAATGATCCCAGGGGTATTTTTACCCTCTGACATAATTTTTTTCTCTATATTTAATTACAAGTTTCAGTAAATACTCAACAGATACTTTTTAAAAATATTACTAAAATTATTGTTTTCTGATCTTAAAGCAATGCATCTACTTTATAGAAAATCAAGAACACTGAATAGGATGGATAAAGATGAAGTGATTTATTGAGTCTAACAAAAGATAGTGAACACCCCCAAATAATGTTCCCTTTCTAACTAGCAAGTCAAAATTTTATTTAGCTAAACACAATCACTTTTGTTGGTATTAGTGAATGCTAGACTCAGAATATATTTATGCTATTTTCCTGTAGCCTGTAATGGCATAAAGATTTCCCATAACTCATGTTATTTCTATTTGGTTGTTTATTTTGTCACAGTCAATTTTCTAAGTTTTTTTTGGCATTCTAGCTTTGCAGAACTTGTCTGAGTAACTTAAACATATATTGTTTACATTGTATTTTCACCTTTATTTATTCATTTGAAATGTTCCCTGT
The DNA here is from genome assembly GCA_004026705.1 of Nesogale talazaci. NCBI lineage: Eukaryota > Metazoa > Chordata > Mammalia > Afrosoricida > Tenrecidae > Nesogale > Nesogale talazaci. The sequence goes on along the minus strand of PVJH01004868.1, from coordinate 21,234 downwards.
CATCTCCATGAGGGCATTCCACAATTAATTTAATTATTTGACTGCATTTTCTCCTGTTACATTTTTTCTGGTGATAAACAGATGGCATGCTTGTCGCCTTTTTGACACTCTTGACTATAAATGACTAAAATGTAAAGCAAATTGATTTAGACAGAAGGATTTCTTGGTTCACTTATAAAATTACAGGAGTATATTTGGAAGGTATACATACATAAAGTTTGATCTAGAAGCTCAAAAATCATAATAACTCTTTAATATAATATATTTATGTCTGTGAAGATATACTCTTACCACTATTTCTGCATCTATCAATGTAATTATATGTCTATTGTTATGTTTATAATCTCTATAACTCTGTCTGTATCTTGCCATTTTTCCTTGATGTGGGTTTCAGTCATCAAGAGTAAGAACTGTTGACTAAACTATTAACAACTCACCAAAAGAGACACCTGCATTTGCAATATTTTTAGCAAACTTCTTTGTGAGACCCTTTATAGTCTTTTCTGTGTGCTTTCTAGCACTGTTAGTTTCCACAGAGCAAGAAAAAGAACATCTGTACAGGTCAAGTAGTCATCATTGTGTGCCTCTGGGTCTGGGCTTGTGTCAACTCAATCTCGTGTTAGCCACATGAATGCATGGCCCTGTAGCTTATGAGTATCGAACTGGCCATTCTCACAGATATAGCCAAAGAACTCTTAGAAGAGGTGAAGCAGTCTAAATCAAGAGAAGCTTTTGTGATTATTACTTTTAATGTTTCTTTTGGATATTTTGCAAAACCTTTGCTGAGATATATAGCAAAAATAGATTTCAGTGGCATGATTTACTTCTTACAAGGGTCCTTGGGATAAGAGAAACTTTCATTCTGGTAGAAAATGGGTCACTTACTTGAAATGGAGTTGGTCAATGTCCTTGGGGCAGCTGAGTTATTCACTAGAAGATTGACAATAACTTGGAAGGTGTCCTATCTTTCAGTAATGATTAAACAGGATAGCAGACAAAATCCAAAATATTAAATCTAATCATCTCTGAGATTAAACATTTTCTCTAGAACATCTTACAAATTAAAAGGGAAGTAAATAAAGCACATTAACCATGGTAGCCTGAAGCAAAATGATCTTTCATAGTCGTAATTTGTATATTTGTAAAATCTACTTAAATGAATTTTAACCATTAAACAGTCATTAAAGCAATAAAAGACTCGGAATATTATTCTAGCAATATTAAATCTCTGAGAAAGAAGTGGAATGATGAATGTGTAAATGAAGATACAATTTGAACCAACAAAATTTTGCCATCAACAAAATAAAACTTGAATCTTGCTTGTTTAGTAAACACTTATAATTATCTTTGTAACAAGATGTTTTCTAGACTCTTGAATTTTTTATCTGATTTTATAGCACCCACTCTTTAAGAAAAATCTCTGCACGAACTAATTACATCTACAAAACACCATTATATTCAAAGCTAAGTAAGTTAAGTACAATTCTAAAATGTAACTCTAGTTTCTTTTTGTAACATTAATTTATTACATCTTTTGAATTATTAAAGCTTTTAGAATAATATGATTTGAAGAATTCTAAATTAACCTCCAAGATTCCCATCCATCTTATTTATCTGGTAAGGCTTTAAGAAAAATACCACAAGTGGTTAACTTTTAACAAACAGAAATGCATTCACTTACAGTTAAGGCTAGAAGTTAAAAAGCCATGAACCAGCTCCAGGAAACACACTCTTCCTCTTGCTCTGGAAGCTCTAGTCCTTGCCTCTTTCACGAGGTCGCGTTAACCTCTGTTTCAATGCTGAAGAGTGGCATCGATTTTACTTTGGATCTCGGGAGTACACAGCATTGTTGTTGTTATTGGTTTGGGTGCCATTTAGTTAGCAGTGACCCATAGAGACCCTGTGCCCAACAAAACAAACACTGCATAGTCCTGTGCAAGCCTTAAAATTGTTCCTGTGCCTGAGCCCATGGCTGCAGACATGGTGTCTGTCTTTGTCAGTGGGGACCTTCCTCCTTTTCACTGTTATTCCACATTAGCAAACATGATGGATGTCCTTCTCCTGGGATTTGTCACTCCTGAAAATATGCTCAAAGTAAATAGGATGAGCTATTTCCATACTTACCTTCAAGGAGCACTATGGATCTGCCTCTTCCAACACAAATCAGTTTGTCCTTTTAGCATTCATGGTGGAAGACACAGCAGTGTGATTCTGGGTTTGAGGGATGCATCGCATGCCATGTCTTTCCTAGTGGGACTCACATTCCTCCTCTCTCTTCTTCTACCTCTTGGTAAGTAAAATATCATGTAAACCATGCCCTTGGACAGTGGTTTGCAACCTTTCTAAACCTGCAACTCTTTAATACAGTTTCTCATGTTGTGGTGTCCCCCAACCATAAAATGATTTTCATTGCTACTTAATAAATGCAATTTTGCTGCTGTTATGAATCATCGTCATATAGATATCTGATATGCAAGATGTATTTTCATTGCTACAAATTGAACATAATTAAAGCAGAGTGATTAACCAAAGAACAATATGTCATTATATATTGTTAAATACTTATTTGCAATTGCAAATAAATGAAATTTCATCTTGAAGCATGGTATAGCATAGGTAACAGTCTTCATGCTGGGTACTCATACGTGGTCCTATCTGCATGTGGATGGACCTCCTGGAGATGGATAGAGGAGCATTGTTATGGTTTCTAAGACTATCAGAAATATGTCTTTTTCGATGGTGTTAGGTGACCCCAGTTTCTCAATGGCCATTCAATTCCGAAAGGGGTGGAGACCCACAGATTGAGAACCACTGCCCTAGAGAAATTAGCCTTGCATGTGATTAGGGTATGGCCTAAGAAAAGGTGTTGAATCTCACCTTAATCCCCTGATAACTAATTGAGTTTATCAAATCAGCTCAAATAATAGTGATGAGTTAGTTCATTGCATGTGGTGGTCATGTGTTTATGTTAATTTCATGATTGAGATGTAGGGGTGGAGTATAGCCTGTTAATCTGGAGATAGCCATTGAGTAGCCAATGAGGTCTCGCAATATTTCCCTCATGAAGATGAGAAGCTATCTCCCAGTTGTTGGGATTAGTCTCAGAGAAGACGAACTACGGATAAGACAAGATGGCAGCTTCCCAGGAGCTGAAGGAGCCCGAGAAGAACCACCCTGATGGAGCCAGACCTCTGAAGTTGCAGAGGTCACGTGGAAACCCCTGCCAGTGCTGAATTGCTTCTACCACCACTGGATGCTGTTGATGGACCCTGAGCCCTGGAAGTGAGGAACCATGGGGAGGCCTCTGCCAGCACCAGGGCTCTGCACTCACTGGTCTGTGACTACCTGAGTCAGAAAGAGACTTTATTGACTGATATTGGGCATATGAGCTAATTATCGGACTTGTGACTTTGTCCTGGACTGGGTCCTGATGCTTTCTTAATGCTTTCTTAATTCCTCTTATATATAAACTGTACCCTTATACCCTTATGCGAGTCTATGTATTTGTTTCTCTAGTTTACCTGGACTAACACATTGCATAATTGTTAAACAACTGAAAATGGGGGCCAATGTTAACCTATTTATTGAAGTTCACAATTCAATCCATGGCACCACCCATTCTGTGCTCTACCTGTATAACTCTTGTAGCATGCCTGGGACCTTGTATATGATAGCATGCGTTTTTAGCTAAGTTCTAGTATGTGGTCAATGTGGAGAGACTTTCAGATTTAATTAAACTACCCTAATCAATTGACTTTGAACTATGCCTAACAAAAAATGTCTCCCTTATAACCATGACTTCATACAATATTTATAATTTGTGATTGGATAATTTCACTAATCATCATGTTCACCAGGTCTATTCATGCAGTGAGATAAAGATTTTCATATCACAGGGAGCAGACTTTGTTGAATGTCAAGGTGAGGCGGAGGTGACACAGAAGATAAACCTATTGCTAGACCATTGCTGGATGCTAACTAGGGTAGAATGACACAGAGAGGTGAGAAATTGAGGAACACTTAAAGGATAAATGATTGCAGGTTTTATTACACTACTAATTTAAGGTTGATCACCTGAAATGTAAAGCTCCACCTACTTTAGAATAAAACTATTGTTATTTTAAAAAAGGACCCTGACTTTGTAGACGTGTTCCTTTAATATGAGATCTATAGGGAAGATGCATAAAGTAGCCATATAATCTCATATTTAACATTAAAAAAGCAAACTGTCAAGCTGATGAAAGGGCACATGGTTCAAAATGGTGGAAAGTTCTAAGATCGAAAGGCTTCAACCTTGCAAGCACAATAAACAAAATTTTGTCTGCAGTGACCTTGAAGACCCCAAGAAACAAGTAAGATTACAGAACTCTCTGGTACCGAGACTGCACTCCATGAAGACTTTTGAGCATATTAGCAAGGTAAGCTCTGCCTGAATTGCTGACTCTTAAAAGTCATGTAATCATCAATATGGAATAGGTTGCTTTCAAACTGCTAACTTCGTGACATTTCTTCTAGAGTGATAGAAAACTGATATACATGCTTATGTAACATGGTTTTTTTACATGTTGGTAGTAGAGTTACTATTAACATATGTAATTCTTTCATCCTCCAAAAGCCTATGCTTAGATTGGCAATGTATTAACTCAGGGGATATTTATATGTCAAAGAGAAAGTGATACTAGTATGGTAATTAAATTTTTTCTATTTAATAAATTATGGCTTCTTATTTCATATTTCATTATCTAAACATGACTTTTTTTTCATCCTTTAAAGGCATAGCATTATAGGTTAAGGTTCCAGATTAAAACACATTTCCGAGTTAGAAATTTGAAAACAAAGAGTTGAAAGCTGTTCATACCTTAGTAATACTCTCCAGGCCCCTCCGCTGCTAGAAAAGAAACGGCATTGTCTCCAGATGCCATATTTGGGTATTCACTCTGGTTTGTTTATGAAGTCATCGGTTAATGGAGCAAGGGAACAGGAGATAACAGAATAAAGGACATCGTGAGAAATTCTTTTTTCCTTCTCTTAAAACCACCTCCTATTCGAAATCTGCCTCGCTAAGTAGTCAGGGATGAGAAATTTCTGAAAGGTAATCTGGATCATTGACGTATGTCCACTGAAATATTTTACAGACACTTAGAAAGTGATTAGAGGAAATTGCCTTAACTTGGTGTCATGTCTAATTTTCATGAATATAAACCAATGACTTTGGATGGATGACTAAAGAAAAGGTTGAAATTTTTTCATTTAATAATCTTTCCAACATCTTTGTGGCATTCATACTCTGCTTAAAGGCAGAAGAACATATATATCCATGTATGTACTAAATGGCCAAGACCAGTCCACTGTAGCTTACTAGCACCTAGGTTATTGAATTGCATGTGTCCATTTCATTTTTGGCGGCTTTCAGTTTTCCGTGAGTCATCTTTTGTACATCATAAACTCTGATAATTGGTAGATTTCTGCAGCTGTTTCTTCTTACTTTAAGTTGTGCCCAATCAGCAAATGAGGATCACAAAGCCTCCACTCCAACAGCTTTTACTCTGTTCACACCACCATGGTCTACTCTCCTCTGATAGAGTAGCTCATCATTGGTCAGGCTTTCAGCCTGAGAGGCACATCCTCAGACACTGTCTCTGACCATGTCCTCACGCTGTTCATTAAAACTACAGTATCAGACAATGTGTCCATATTGTGTATGAGGCTTTCAGTGGTTACTTCCTCATCACTGGGCAGCCAAGCCCTTCTTCTTTGTTTTTTTTTTAGTCTGGAAGCTCCAGTAAGTTCTCTACACCTAGGATGACTCTATTGCCATTTCAAAGACCAGTGACATAACTTCCAGCACCCCCACAAGAAACATGCAGCTACAGAATGATATGTTGCAGACAAGTAGAGGGAGGAGTCAGTATTTCTAAATTGAATTTTGAAGATTATTCTCTCAGGATAAGAGAGAGCAAAATCTAAGTGGAATAGGTAAGTAAGTAGAGTTTTCATAGAACAAATCAGGAGGTAGGATTGTGTTTTAGAATTTTTTATATAATTCAGATGTAAAAGGATAAGGTCTTGCAATAATACAGTGGAGTAAGATGAGGCTGATAAAATAAGATTTGACAGGTTTAATGAAAATTAATAGAGAAAATTTATAAATTTTGTGCTTAACTCTGAGGAAATAGGACAATTTCCTGGTTGTTTATTAAGTTTCATTGTGAGTAATTGATGGGTGCAAACATTGAACTAAAATGGATATGAACTCCAAACTATTGGTGTTCTACAACATTATACTACATTATACTTTTTAACATTAAATATATTTTATAATACCTTGGATCCAACTTGTTATTAATTGCTGTCAAGGCAACTCTGACATATGGTAGTCCCTTGTTTCATGCCTAGAGTTTGTCAGGCTGGCACAGGGGTAGAAAGTGTTTTATTTTCTTGTGAATTGGGTTACAATGCATCTATGTCAACTAGAATGGGATGGAGGGCAGTACAAGTATTAATGAGAGCAGATTGTCTGTGGTACCTCAAAGTCGGCTCAGAGCACCATTCATTAGCAGTGGAGTGCAAACCATTTGCATCATCTAAAGATTGTGAGATAATCATGAGAACCATCAAACTAGATATTGCTGAGAATAGGATTTAAAGTAGCCATGGGTAATTGAAGTTTTGTCTGCATTTAGTCAAAATCCATTTAAAGTTAGCAATAATAACACTTGCCCCAATCATCTTCTGATTAGGACCTGAATTTCTGGCAACTCATTCTCAATGGACTACTGCAACCTTTATGATATGATCATCACCATTTTACTAGCATATGATACCAATAATATTATTCTATAATTTGTGCAAACTGTTAGGTCACATTTATTTGGAATGAATACAACTATAGGTGTTTTCAGGTGAGTAGGCCAGGTAACTGTCTTCAAATTGTCTTGGCATAGGTCAGTAAGCACTTCCAGTACTTCTCAAGCTTGTTCAGACACTGAAATAGGTATCCCATTAACTCCTTGAGACTTGGTTTTGACTAATGCCTTCAGTGCAGCTTGGACTCCTCTATTCAGTACTGTTAATTTTTGATAGCCTTGATAAAATTGGAATTCTATATCACTTAATTATGCTCATGCAAAACTGGTACATAGATTAAGAGGCAGTTGTTCAAAGAGAACAAGAGAATATCATGTTTCAAAATCAAGAAAGGTGTGCAAAAAGGCTTGTATCCTCTTATCATATTTACCATATATATTCATGTATAAGTCAAGATTTTAAGCACATTAATTATGCAGCTCTTGTGGTAAAATTAGGTGCCTCAACTGATATTCAGTTTGGCTGAATATATACTTGAGTACTGTGTCTGGCAGGGTTCTCTTAGAGAAATAAAACCAGGACACTAATAATTCTCTTTATATATTTATATAGAGAGAAGGGTATATAAGATAAGAAACAGTTAACTAATCTATAAAGCAGTACAAATTGCTCGGTGCAACTCACTTGCATGAGACAGCTAGAAGACTGGCAGTCCTTCAAGTCGGAAGATCCTCTGAGTAGTCTTTTGTAGAGCAATTCAGGCTATCTGGTCACAGGCAGAAAACAGCAGAGCAGGTCACCAACAGTGAGCCAGATGTCAGAGTCCAATAGTCCCCAGCTCAAGAGATGTATATCCCAGGCGTGTGGCAAAGTAGGGTTTGAAAGAACCTCAACTCACAGTTACACAGTCCACGAATATGTGTTCCAAGGGTAGTGTTGCTTGGAGGCGAGGGACAGGATGAACAAAGCAGCTGTCTTCTCCAAAGATCTGAAAGCAAGAGAGAGGGCGGGACTCGCTGAGCCCTTCCTATCTCTGCCCTTCAATTCATCCTGTGTGTTCATTGGTCATGCCGTCACAACAGACTCACCAATCTTCTGTGGCCATGTTGGCATAACAAACCTACCCATCACAAATACACATGGCATTCGGAGCACATGATGAGAAAAGCTGAGTTATATGAAGAATGTGGCAGCAGAATCAGAATAAGACTTATTACCATCCTGTCATATTATAATCTTGCTTGCTGAACCTGAGGATAACATGAAACTCTTGCTGATGCAGATAAAAGATGATAGCCATCAATATGGACAACAGCTTAATTATAGAATAAAATAGTCAAAATAAATCTACCTACTACACTGGACCAGTAGGTAACAACCTCATAAACTGATTAATAATTCAGGTTGTCAAAAATGTTGCCTTGCTTGGATCCACAGTCCACTTTTATGGAGACAACAGTAATGAAATATAAAGATGCAGTTCATTGAATCTATCTTTTGCACATGATCTTTTTTTAAGTGTTGAAAATCAAAGACTTATGTCACTTTCTTGATGAAGGTGTTGCAGTGAATAAGGAAGACAGAAGAAACATCAATGTTTTGCATTAAGGTGCAGGTAAAGCATATCTAAAGTACTGCAGACTGACTAAAGAACAACCAAATCTGTTTTGAGAACGCAAGACTGTGCCACAGGTATTATTGGATGTTATTAGGAGAGACCAGTCCCTTGAAAAGGACATCATGGTTGGTAAAGTAGAGAAGGCAGGAAAGAAAAAAGAGGATGGCTTTCCACAGACAGAGTCCACAGGTGCTACAATGAGCTGGCTCATCGCTAGAGTCATGAGGATGCCTCACTACTGGACAATGTTTGTTCTGCTAGACACAGAGTGGCAGCTGACCATAGGATTGCGATGGCATTTACCAACAGCTATGAGGATAATTGGGTGAGGCAAGGATGGGCACAAGAACTGCTAATGGAAATACTGGGATTAATGAGATGTCCTAGTGAAAAATTCAAGGCACATGGGGCGGGACATAAAGAATACAAAAAGGGCTGCTGAAATCTAAAGCATAGAAGTTCAAGTCATAGAAAAGTCATTTTGGAAGCCAAACAGATGGCTTTCAAGGAGATCGAGCAACAGAAACATGTGATTGAGTTACAGTGGTCCAGAGGGTCAAGGCCAACCAGCTGAACTATGCCAAGTACAAAATCACTCCAGAACTGTAATACCACCCTATGAGCAAACCCTGTACCAAGAGTTATTCAGTGTTACTCTATAAATAAGATGCTGAGACACTCCTCTTGTATTTCCCCATGAGAGTGTGTGCAGTCCCATAGTCTGATTCAGGGTCAAATGGACAGATTTAATGTTTCTGCTGTAACAAGATACACAGAAGGTCATTGCAGATATTGTCTATCTTTTCCCACTCTATACTTCCCTACTTGTCTCCCCATGGAGATTTCAAATTACTTCAGCTAAGCCACACGATCTGCAATTACTTGCCGCTTACACATATACAGATCCAGTTTGTTCTTTTCTTAGTTGTTTTTTTTAACCTCTGATTTTTGTGTAGGTCACTTACAGCTCAAATTCTATGTAGTTTTGAAATAAAGTAAACCTCAGATGACAAGCCAGACTCACCATTTACTTTCCATACAATTATAGAGAACTTACTAAAGTTTTGGATTTAATTTTTCACTCATAATGTGGATGTTAATAATAAGATTGTTAATTAATAATTCACACTTACAATACAGTGAATTTGAGGTCATATAAGTTGTGAGAATACTTAGAAAGATAAAAATGAGCATTAAGATATTATATATGGAAAAATGAGTATTATTAAAATTGTCAAGTTGCATTTTTTTCAGTCAAAAAATTTAAAACTCAAACACATAAAATTGCTGTGTTAGTTATGAGGAAAGTCTGTATTTTTTTATAAAAACCTTAATAAAATAATTAAGGTTTTTATTATTATTAGTTATTGTGAGGAAGGATTAAAGTAAGTTGGGCCTTTAGATGTATGTTTTTGCTATACATTTATTTTATAATGCCTTCTAACCCCAAAGTGCAAGATGACAATGAGAATCCAAGGGTTCCTTTTATATTGAATATAAATATAGATGATATAGATCTACACATTTTTTATTCAGAAGTCGGATTTCACAATTTGTTCCACTTGTTGATAAAACTCAAAGGCAAACAAGCAGAAGATTAAAAAAACTCATCACCAATATTTGAATTTCAATTCATCATACTTCCATATGATAGAGTAGAATTGCCTCTTTGTTCTTCCAAGGAGAAAACCCTTTCCTGGAGAAGAAAGCAATAACGTTCTCTCTTTAGATAGCACCAGGTGAATTTGAACTGCCAACTTAGCAGCTAGCAACCCAATCAGGGCTCCTGCTAGTTGATAAGCCTTCCCAAATCCCTTGAAAATTAATAATTGACATTTCAATCAATTTTGGAGCTTTTTTGCTTCCTAGCTCTTCAGGTGTCAAATTATAGCTAACCCTCCTGTTAACCTTGTACTGAAGTTGTCTTCCTATTGCAGCAGACACTGAAATTAATGTTTAATAAGGTTTCTAACCTGCTGGGATTTGATAATCCTATCATACTTAGTAAAAATATGACATCAAGAAATGTGTAAGAAAGTAGGACCAAATTACAATAAGAAGTCTATTTGACACACTGTGCCAACAGAAAAAGAAAATAACTGAAATCCTAAAGAGGTTCAACTCTAAGGTCAGGTCTTCATTTATAGACAAAATGAGGCATTATGCTAAAACTGGCTACCGAGTCAGAGAGTGCTAGTCTTGAGTTAGAATGTGGTACTATCCTACATATAAATTATTCAACTGTATGCAGCCACTGCTTTTCATTCTTCATATAAAAAGCCAGCAAAATGTCTACCCTATTGAGCTGTTGAGATTAGTTTAGATATGATAAAAGCAACCACCCACACGGAGTATGTTAGTAATCACTGCTATGGCTGAGTGTACTAGAAGAAGTAAATATGTCTTCAATTCTGTTTCCATAGTTTGAAACACCTCAACTAAATCATAAACATCAGCTATAAACATCAGGCAAAGACTGGGGGTAATACTGAGCAAACGTTTTTCACACAAGGAAATGGATATTGTCTTAGGTTTCTTTATCTGCAGTAACATTATCAAAAATGTTTTGGATTACAAGGATGTAAATTGATTCTATCACATTTCTGGATGCCAAGAGTCTGAAATCCGTTTCCCTGGGTCAAACTAAAAGTCTTAGTTGACCTGCTCTCAGTTGGAGATGTAAGAATCCGTTCCTTATCTCTTCCAGCTTTGGGTGTTGGCTAATCTGCTTGGTTCATAGTTGAATGACTTCAAACCCTGTCTCCTCTGTAGTTACATTGTCTTCTGCGTCTCTGTGCAGTTCAGCTCTCCACTTTTCACTTCTAAGCATGCATACAATTGAATGTTATTTTTTCCATATAAAATAATATGGGGAGGGTATAGGGGTTATAATGTGAATTTATTGTCTCACTCAGCGTTTTGCCATCTGGTCTATTCTGAGCAATTCATAGCAATTCTATAGGACATGGTAGCTCTGCCCCAGTGTTTCTAAGATTGTTTACAGGAGTGAAAGGCTCCTGTTCCCCTAAGGAGTGGCTGGTACTTTCTCCTGCTGACCTTGAAATGTGTAACCTCATGTGTAACCACTTTCCCACCAAGGTTCTGGGAACCCTTATTGAGCCCACTAGAGATGCATACACAAAATTTTCTTCACAGAACCACAGAGTCTGGAAAGGAAATACTGTATAAGGTTTTTTTTTTTTTTTTGCTTTTTCTTTCATGGTTATGGTAAATTGAAAATCACAGACCCTTCAAAGTCACCAGAAGGTAGACTAGGAAGGTCCCTTCTGAAAAGTCAGTCAGAGACTGTGTTATGGAGCCTCGATCTCTGGCACTTGCAGTGTCGCATTGAGTCAGAGTCAGCTTGACAACAATGTTTGCTTTGGCAGAAGAGGGCAGGCGATTTATGGCATACCACATGACTGATCAGTGACCAGACATGCTCGTTGTTAAGTCTACAGTCTTGCTGGCACAACAGAGAAGATGAAAACATGAAGGAATTTATGGGGAGATGTCAGCAAATAACATACTTCTAGTGACTTCTCCTATTGCACAGACAGTTAACAGTAGGCACAGTTTCCTGTTTTGGGTAATGCAATAATTTAGAGAATTGATAGTGGGAAAAGACGTCCCTGGGTTTTTGTTTGATACCATCAAACCATCTCCTTCTTGGGAGAGCAAGCGCGCAGAATTTTTCTCTACAGGATTTTCAAGACTCTTTGGGGACCTAGTGATTTATGCCTTGGGCTGCCAATTGCAAGGTCAGCAGTTTGAAAAAGAAGGCTTTCTACTCCTGTGAAGGTTTTCAACCTTAGAAACCCACAGGGAGGGTTCTACTCCGTCCTGTAGGATTGCTGCAAGTCAGAGTCAACTCCATGGTGGTGAGTTTGGTTTCTATTGGGTTTTCAAGGCTTTGACCTTTCAGGAACAAATCACTGGTTTCCCCATCCAAGGGACTTATGGGTGGATTGTTAGCCTCCATCCTTTCAGCTAGTCAGGCGTCTTGTGAGGACCAGTCAAGGCAGTAGTTCTCAACCTTCCTAATGCCATGATCCTAAATACAGTTCCTTCTGTTGTAAGGAACCCCGCAACCACAAAATTATTTTCATTGCTGCTTCATAACTGTAATTTTGTTACCCACAGGTGGAAAACTGCTGATGTAGGGACTCTTTGGTGAGGGAGGTAGTTAGTGCCAGACCAGATCTCTTCTTCAACATTTTCTGTATTTTTTACTTTTTGGTTGTTCATAATGGGGTTTGTCTCAGATGTGTTATGTCATTGGTTAGTCACCCTCTTGAATCTTTGTTATAGGTTTTTCAATTTTGTTATATGAAACCCAGGATTGATGGACCTATAGGGACTGCAAATACAATAAGCATTTCAGGGGGTACAATTTCTAGGAGGTCTCTTGGGTAGGAGTAAAAACTAACTGATGTCAAGAACTTCAAGAAGGAAAATAATGTTTTCAAATTGTGGTAGAAATTGCATGATATTGTTTGATGTGATTGAACAGTGGGATGATATGCTATCTATATTAACTACAATAATATGAGTATGCAAAATAACAAGCAAAAATCTCACTACCATTGAGTCAATCCCAACTTGCAGTGACCTTATCGCACAGAGTAGAACCATCCCTAGGGGTGTCTGAAACATGAAATATTTAGGGGCGTAGGGAGCCTCATCATTCTACGGTAGAGCGGCTGTTGGTGGGTTTGAACTGCTGACTCTGTCTAATAGCTCCTGCATCACCCACTATGCCACCAGGGCTTCTTAGTCAAGCAAACTAGATTAGTGTCTTTACTGTCATGGGCCAAAGGAAGTATATTTTTTCAACTAGAGATATTTATATCAGGAGCAATCATAGTAAATTATTTTTCTATGAAAATGTACAAACATGGGCTGAGCCCCGGTGGCGGAGTGGTTGTGCGCGGGACTGCAGCCCACTGGGACAGAGGTTCAATTCCAGCAGTGGGGCTGGGCCTCCTACTCCCACCACCGGAGAGCAGTGATGCCAAAAAAAAAGAAAAAAAGAAAATGTACAAACATTCAGAAAACTTGGAGTTCTTAATATTGTAAAAACGATGTCCTCTATGTCCAACAGCTATATTAAAAACAAGTTTAATATCTATTTTACCCGTCTATTCATCTATTATCTTAAATAACATCTAATCTGCTTAACCAGATGAAAGTTTGCAAATACTTACATATATCATTGTAGTTTTACTTCTTAACATTTAGTAAGGTTTTTTAAAAGAGCAATGTTCTCTTATATTCTCAATTTTATTCTCACACTTAACAATAGTAACAATAATTACTTAGCATGAGCTAATATAGTGGGCATATTCAAATTTATCCCTTTGTCTGAAAATGTCTAAACAGTATTTTTAAAACTAAAGGAACAGTGAAAAGTAAGTTTGTATCATATTCATTAGATTTTTTTTTAACTTTAAAAATCTACAATTCCTTCTCATTTTATATTGGCTGTTTTTGGTCATTTTTTTTTTTTGGCATGGCTGTTTTTTAGTATGACAAAATGCCCTTTATTCTGGTTTCATCAGTGTTACTTTGTATCTGTCTACATTTATGACATGTTTTAACTACACACTCCCTACACTCATCTCCTTTATACTATAAATTATGAATTTCTTTGAAAAGCTTGGGTTTTGTCTTTTGGCAAAAAAAAAAACAAGCAAACAAACCCAACAACCCTAAGCCTATAAATAATACTGTGCAATTCATTCAGAACATATCAAATTACACATATTGTCCAACAATATCAATAATTTTGGTTCCAAATGTGACTATAGTTACAGTATGCTTGTCAAAGAACTTCCTTGATAAAATTCCTCTATTTTCTTGATGATTGTGAGTGAATGACAGCGAAATTATTTTACACCATGTGACAAACCTTTTGCAAAGCTATTTACAGTCATCCCTTTATGAAATTAAGAGATCATCAGGAATGCGAACTCCATGATTTTCTAATTTGTCTGCTGCTCATATTACAAAGAATTCTTTGGATGACATCTTGGGATAGAAATGTAATAATAGGGACAGAAAAGCCTTATTATCTCCCTTTATTGTAGTATTTAATTATAGTATTCCTCCCTCATTTATCAAAAGTGATATATTCCTGTAAAGGAGGATGTTGAGGGAATCAATATGATTGGGGGTCATTAGCCACTGCTTTTGTTGTTGTTTGGAGTCTGGGTGTTTGCTCAGACTCAGAGGGACAGTATGTAAAACAGAATGATTCATGGCCCTTCCTCTGTCTTCCTCAAAATTGTTATGTTTGATCTCATGGCTAGAACCTTTTGCCAATCCACCTTGTTGAGGGTCTTTGTTTCTTTCTTTTTTTTAATTGATCCTTTATTTTGCCCACTGGAAGTCCTTTTTCAGGGTCCTGTGACAATAGGTCCAAAGTAAATGGTGTTACATTTGACCACTGCCCATGAAGGTGGTATTGCTTATGTTGAAGATCCATTCTGAAGACTGTGTTTTTGACTTATTTTCAGTATTTATTAGATTCTTCCTATAGCACTTATTCCTAAGCCTAGAATAAGAACCTCTTACATCTAATATTCAACACTCTCTGACAGTGTAAGATTGCTTTCAACCATCCAATATGTATGTTAAACAGTATAATAATATTATGCTTGCTTATTCCTGGGAAAATGATCAAAATATTTGCTGATATTCAAGACTATTCCCAAAGAAACCCCCAAAGCAACCAAGTTGTTGATGACAGATAAAAGATCACTATGTTATAAACAAAGATGTATTCTATTCAATTCTATTGAGCATGAGAATTGTTCAGTATGATGGTGAGACTATACAAGTTAGCTCACTCTACAATCATAAATGGGATGCTATTAAAACAAAATAAGGACAAACAAATTACTCTCCCACACACTGCCAAATGTTATATACCTGCAACAAGCATTTACTGCCATGCCTCCCCATGTGCTAGACATAAACACATTGAATTTACATCTAGGGCTCAGTTACTTCGAATGTGTCTATTTGATAGATGAGAAACCTGAGCCCCAAGGTCAGATAGCATCCATACAAACATGTGCATACATATTGGCGTTTCAAGTCAATCCTGGCTCATAAGGACTCCATGTATGAGGAGGAAAACTGCTCCGTAGAATTTTCAAGGCCGTGGCCTTCAGAAGCACATGATTAGGCCTTAGTTCCAACAGGTCTTGCATTTAGTCTTACATGCCACTCTTTGTTTGGCTTTTTGTCTGTGTGTGTGTGTGCACATGCATATGTGCGTGTATCTGCATGTGTGTGGATATACACACACGAGAGAGGTTTCAAAATCCATTATTTTAATTCCATCTTCCCACGATTTTTTTAAATATTTATGTATCACATATGTATATGTGTACATATACATAGGACAAAAAAAGCATGCCTTTTGAAATGTGCACACACATGAATACATGGGAAGTGTCAGAGGAAGTATTATGAAATTTTAACTTACCTGTGTTAAAAACCAAAGAACAAGAATCATATCATTACAAAGGAGGGGGAGAGCAGGGTGAGAACCAAAGGCCCACTGGTGGGTAATTGGTCATCCCTTTACAGGGAGTCACGGGGAGGAGACAGACCAGTCAAGGGGCAGCTGGGCACTGATGATGCATACAAGTTTCCTCTAGTTCCTGAAGCCTTCTTCCCCCCTCCCCAACCAACATGGTCCCAACTCTATCTTACAAGTCCAGATGGATTGGAGAAGGTACACTAGTATAGAGGGGAGCTGGAGATATGGGAAAACCAAGATGGATGAGCCGCTTCGGGACAGTGGTTAGATTGGAGATGAAGGAAGGGTAGAGAGAAGGTCGGATAGAGAGACAGAACCAATGGCAAGGATATGCACATAGACTCCTATTTGAAGAACGGGCATCGGGGAGTGGGTTGGGGAGAGATCGGGCAGTGTAAGATATGACAGAACAATAACAATGTATAAAGTATTGAGGGTTGGTGGGGAGGAGAGAACAGGGGAAGAGGGAAAGGGATGGAAAAGGCGATACTAGGGGCTCAAGGGAAAAGGCAGACGATTGGAGAACTATAATAGAAGTGGACATGTGTGGGTTCTTGACACCGTATGCTTATTTATGTATTGTGAAAAACGATGTATGAGTCCCCAATAAAATGATTTAAAAAAAGGAAGCATCTGTACATTTTCCCTTATATATTGAATATTCACAGCTATGAAAAATTTAAAAGAATGTATCATATCATCAACAATATGTCTCTGTTCTACTGAGGATACTTTAACTCATGGTACTTCAGTTTGCCTTAATTCTTGCTCTTGGTTTAGGCTTAATTTCTTTTTACATGTGGATTAACTCTCTTAAAGGAAACAATTATACAGTGTAACTATTTGTAGATTTGCAAATTAATGAATCCAAAAGAAACAAGAAATAATAGAAATCATCTTTTCAAATTGTCATGTTATTTATTTTCAAAAATAGGGTTTTGAAGATGATAATTATGAAAAGGTGAGCATGAACCCACATCCTTAATATCACAAATCTGTGCTCTTAATCACCAATTAGGCTATGTAGTTACTATGATTTCACTGTATATTCTATTTTAAAATATGCAGGAAACAGGATCCTTTATTAAAAATTGTTTAAATGCAAATCAACCTTATTGTATATGAATTTGCCCCATAAAGGATTCATGAGTGATAACTCTTGGCACATGCATGACATTGTCTTGGAAACAAAAAAAAAGAATTGCTTCCCTTAGCAGCTGAATATATCATTTTACTTATGTGCGTAATATGTAAATTTTATGTATTCTTCCCTCAAACATATGCCTTATCAGAATTTGACTGATCCTCGCTCTTCTTGATCATATAATATTTCTTCGCAACACACACCACTGTTTGCAATTTCAAGACTCAATGACTTGTATATTATGCTCCCAATATCCCTTTGAACTGTGCAAACAGTTACGTGTTTGGCTGCTTTGAATCTACCAAGAGATCTCTTCAGAGAAAGGTATGATAATTGTGTAGTTACATAATCTGTGATCAACGTGAGACTTAAGATAATGGAGGGTGGAGTTATACCTGTCAGTCAGGTTGCAGCTTGAGGAGCTGCAAATTCCTCCTCATTTGGAGGAATTAAGGAGATAAGCAGCTCATTGGAGTCAGGACACGTATTTCCTCCCTGAGAGACATACTTGCTGAAAAGACACTGGGACTATGCTAGAACCCTGGAACTAAAGGAACCACATGGATGCCCTTGCCTGAATGCAGGTGCCTCTACTGCCACTGGATCCATAAGACTTTCCACCTACAGGCCTCTGATCTTCCTGCATTCAGAGTCATGTATTTCGTTAGTGTAATGAGGACTTTAAAGATCAATGTCAGATATATGGGCTAATATTGGACTTATGGACTTGATCTAGACTAGGTTGGGATGTTTTATCAATATTCAATTATTCTTGTATACAGCTCTTACACACCTATGAGGGTCTCTGAAGTCTATCTGGAATAACACAATGATCTACCTCTAAAAGATCACAGCTATTTAAAACCATTTAAAGGAAAAGTTTACCCTTTAAATTTTACACAGGGTAACTTGCACAGGCTAACTCTGAGTCAGTTTTCTCAATGGCCAAGTTCTTAGGTTTGAATTTTGTTTAATGCTCCTTCAGGAAGATACCTACCTGGTTTGCCTTGCTCACACAGCACCACTGTTCAAAAGAGAAACACATACAACAGAATCCTGTGAAATTATTTGAATAAATAAGTGGGAAAAAAGTGAGTGAATGAAAAATACTTATATATCCTACTCAAGTAATTATGACAAAGAGCATCACTGAACTTTTGCAATTACAATGCAATTCACTCAATTCTTCAAGAATGATGCATTCTAACTTTTTATGGCATTTAGAGTTGCATTATTCCATAATAATTATTATTTAATTTGATGTTTGTAGTTAAGATTTTTGTATATCCTTGTCAACGCTTGCTATAGATAAATAGATTGGATAGTCACAATTAACCATTCATAGTCAACATATGGAATTTACAGAAAAGAACTGTAATTAAATTGGAAATCATCAAACTTGAAATGGAGGGCATACAGATCAATATCCTGGGCATTAGTGAGCTGAAATAAAGTTGTATTGGCCATGTTTAAAAAGACCATCACATGATCTAGTTAGCTTGAAGTGACAAACCAAAGCAGACTGTTATTACATCGTCATCATAAAAAAGACCCTTCTGAAGATATCCTTGTCAGCCTATATGAGCTTATAAAAAAAGTCATTTCCAGTCAAATATATGCATTAATCACCAAAGCTAAGGAGGAAGAAATTGAAGAATTTTACCAACTTCTGCAATCCGAAGTTAATAAGACATGCAATTAATGTATTGTTGGTTACTGTTGATTAGAATGCAAAATCTGGAAACAATAAAAATCAATAATTGGAAACCAAGGCATAGTTGACAGAGAGCTAATGACAGAGTTTGTGAGACAAATGGCTTCCTCACTGTAAATATGTTTTTCAACATAAACCTCGTTTATACACATGGACCTTGCCAGATGCTATAGACAGGAATAAACTGACTACATCTATTGAGTGTAGCCCCATAGAAGTTCAATATTATCAACCAGATCAAGGACAGATGCTGTGTTTGGAACAGAACATCCACTGTATGGAGGCTATTTGATGTGGAAGTTGAAGAAA
Organism: Nesogale talazaci; assembly: GCA_004026705.1. Taxonomy (NCBI): domain Eukaryota; kingdom Metazoa; phylum Chordata; class Mammalia; order Afrosoricida; family Tenrecidae; genus Nesogale; species Nesogale talazaci. The sequence goes on along the minus strand of PVJH01004868.1, from coordinate 2,090 downwards.
ATGAAAATAATTTGTGGGCCATAGTATATATGCAAACTTGAGCATGTACTATGTGCAATTTGAAAATAATACAAGAAGAGATTTGATGTATTACACCTCAATATCATCAGTCAAATAAGGCCAGGTGCTGACTTTAGAATAGGTGATTGCTCATATGCAATTTCAAGGTGAAGCTGAAGCAAATGAAACAATTAACATTAATATATCCTACATTCACTCAGTGACTTTTTCAAGAACAGTCTTGATGTTTTCAACATTAACAACAGAGGACCACAACTGTGGGATGGATGATAGCAAGAGCAAATACATAAAGAAAGCAAATGGCTGTTAAAAAGACAAGAAAAGAAAAAGTGGACTCCAGAAAAAGCTGAAGCTTGCTATTGAATGTAGACTAGGTAAAAGAAAAAAATAATGAAGTAAGAGACTTATGGAAGACTTTAGATTTGATATAACAAAAATAAATTGAAATACAGTCACCTGGCCAACCATATTTGCCCCCATTCCAAGGAAATGAGATCCAACAGAATGTGGAAAGTTTTAGCATCATCAATACACATAAATAATATTTTAGGCTGCCTGAGCCCCAGAGGCATAGTGGTTGAGTGCAGGACTGTGGCCCACTGGCTTGGCAGTTCAAATCCAGCAGCAGCAAGGCTGGGTAGCTCCCATGACCATCAGAAGGCAGTGATGCCCCAATAATAATAATAATAATTAATAATAATAATAATAATAATATTTTAGGGGGGAATCAAAGATGTCTACAGTTGTACATCTACCAAGAACTGCCAGAAATTCTTGTGGATTCAGAAGAACACATGGGACTATGGATATCATTACTGATGAATCTTAGCTAAAAGGGGCATACAAGGATGATGTTCAAATGTGTTTTGTTGACTATATAAAGGCTTTTCAATATGTGGTTCAGTATAAATAGTGGCTCACATTGCAAAGAATTAGAATTCCATAATACTTCGTTTTGCTTCTGAGGGATTTATATTCAGTGAAGTCCTTAAAATAAAATGTAGAGATACTGAAAGGTTTAAAATAAGAAAAGATGGGTGGAGGGTTGCATACATTCCCCATTTTTATTCAAACTGTATGCTAAGCAAGTAGTCCAAGAAGCTCTACTTAATGAAGAAGACCAGGGCATCTGTCCGTGGATGCTTCGGTGAGCTCAAACAAGGGCAAGGTGGCATTGGAGGAAGATTCATTAACAATTTTGTGACATACAAGTGAAACAACATTCCTGGCTGTAACAGAAGATGCATCACTTAGCAATAGAGGTCAAAGATACAAATTCAGTATGGATTACTCCAACACAAAAATTCTCACAACGTGGTCAATAGTACAGTATCATGTTCAAAAGAGAAAATATTGAAGTTGTCAGATATTTCATTTATTTGGATCCAAAATCTACACCTAAGAAAGCAGCTGTTAAAAACGTAAGCAACATCTCGTTTTGAAAAAATTTGGTGCAACAGATCTCTTTAAACTGTTTAAAGCAGTGGTGCCATTCTTTAGACTGTGTGCACCTGACACAAACCGTGGTGTTTTAATCTGCCTCCTACGCATGCCCAAAGTGTGCAATGAACAAGAAAGAACAAAGAAGACTTGATGTCTTTCAATTCTGATGTTGGTAAAGAATATTCAATATTCCACGTGCTGTGTGATGGACAGGATTCCTGGGGGCGAGTGAGTGATGGGCTGGACTGCTCATTCTAGGGTGTGCAGTTTGTAATCGCTGGCGGCTTCCTGCCTGAAAGATGTAGCATTTTACGTGTATAAAGTGTTATATCTTGGAGAGCCACAGGGAGCAGTTCATCCCTGTGCTGCACAGCTGCCCTGAGTTGGAACAGACTCAGTGGCGCTGGGGTGGAGTTTGATGTGAAGGAAAAACATGTGTCTTGGGAAATATGCAGCAAAATCATCCTTGGAAGTCAGGATGATGAGACTTCCTGTAGCATAAGCTAGATATGTCACAAGGAATGCCCAGGTCTCGGAGAAGGACACCGTGCTTGCTAAAGTTGAGGGTTAGTGAAAAAGTGGAAAGCCCTGGGGAAAAAAAAAAGAATTGACATGATGACACATGA